>JANHFN010088958.1:0-10296 GCA_032468175.1 Toxicocalamus goodenoughensis
AAACGTTGCTACAACTTTAAAAGCACAACTACAATGACATGGGATAATGCCCGAGCAAAGCTGAAGAGCACATATATATATATATAGTATGTAAACAATATGAAATAATGAAAATGAAATGTAATAATTAGGAGTAATTACATGTCTATTTGTATCAAAATGTATGATACACAGGTATCATACCATTCACACACTGATATGTATAAATAATATAAAATAAAAAACTTGATGGAGAAAAAAAGAATTGGGACCAATCTTAATTCTTTATATTTTGATCATTCATTACATCAGACATTTAGAAAGTTAAAAAAGCATTTATAGAAAGAAAGAAATAGCAAATATATGCATATACTGAAAAATTCCCTGAACAATATTCCAAATTTCTTTTAGTAGTCACAAAGATAAAACTGCAGGCATAATGTATCAGGAAACAGGACTATCATAATCCATAGAAGAACTAATTATCAAGCTAAGGGTTTGGATTTGGAATAATAACTGGTTTTAAAAATAACTGTAGAGGCAAATTAATTAATTCTGCAAGTAATAAGCATTCCAGGGGAAAAGCTTAAAATAGGGGCCGGCTGCTTTCTAGGGAGGTAATATGACATTGTCTTTCTAGTGTTAAATGTTACAGGTAAGATAAAAAACTTTTCTTAACCAAAAATACTTCATTCCATATCAGATATCACAACATGTTTATTTTGATGCCTTGTTTGTAATCACTGATTTAAAATTCAATATTTAAAACAAAATCTGGTAAGAAAAAGACCGAGAATAAGATCATATTGTCAAAAATGGAAGTTCAGTTATCTTTATTTCTTATTCTGAGTTTGTTGTTAAACTAGTTGTTAAAGTAGCAGAGGAGCAAGGAAAAAATGTGGTGACTTTTTAAAAAGATATATAGAGGAGCTAGAGGTCTATTTGGCCATGTTAATTATAAACAGATCCAAATATTGTACCCTTTTTTGACAACAAGGTATATTTGGCTTGCATTGTTATATTCAGAGATTTATCACTTTTTATCAGAACCTGTAGAGGAAACAAATCTCTCTGAGTTGTTGGGGATAATGCTTAAAGTAACAGTTCTAGAATGTCAAATCTTTTTATTTATGAACGTGAACCCTATATGTCTATATATAGATACACACACACAAGCATATGTGCCTGCCTGCCTGCCTGCCTGTTATCCTCTTTTAATAATGGCAACTGAGACTAGAACTTTCATTGCTTAGAGATGGTGATGCAGTACCCATTGGATCACAGATCATTAAGCGAGGACCTCACATGACTGTGACTTGCAAAGTTAATGGGAAGCTGGCAGGAAGTCACAAGTCCCAGACAGCTTGCAAGCAAACATATTGGTAAGTATTGAGGTCTGGGGGAAGGAGCTGCAGCAGGTGTATGTATGCTAAGGAGGGGATGCTACAGTGCTATGCAAGAACATGAGTGCTAGAAAGAGGGTGCTGCTGTGAGGTGCAAGTGCAGCAGAGTAGGGAAGAGGATTCTGCACCCTGAGTATCCTATGGCATATAACATCCCTGGAATTTTATATTCCGCAGCAAAACCTCTTGAGAAAGTGGCAAGGACAATTTGCAATCTTCCCTACTTGTTTCCCCACTGACTTTGCTTGTGGGAAGCCAGCAGTGGAGATTGCAAATTGGCAATCATGTGACTGCATCTGGAAGATTCCATTTGGATGCTAATTTAGATGTAGTCTAATTTTATGTTGGGATTCAGTGGTATCTAATGTTGATAATAATAGAAAAAATGTGGTGACTTTTTTAAAAAGAAATGGATAAGATTTGCATGTAACTCCTAAGAGAATAAAAAGTCACAATGTTAAACAGCTTTAAAAGCTTCAATCTGTAATTTCCTACATTTAAGACATTGTTAAAGGAAATTATTGTGCTGTAAAAAATATGAAATTTAGAAGTCAGGTTTTTTTAATCAAATATTCAAGATTTTTGTACAAGAATTCTCTTCCAGTTAGGTATGTTCTTCATCCTCCCATAATTGTTTTTTTGTAAAGATTTGCTACAAAAATATCATTTTATCTGATATACACAACTATATATTACTGTACTATATTAATATTACTAAATTTACAGTCTACTTAAAATGCTTAAAATGTGTTAGCAATAGCCTTTTGGGCATTAGTAAGAAACCATGGGTATGTTAATTTTTACAAGTGAGGTTTTTTATTTGTAAATAATTGATACCTGTTTACTGAAAAGTAAGTTAAGCATGAATTGGCCTGTAGCCTAAGAATGCTATAATGTATGTGAGAAAAAGTCCTATTAAAATTAGTGGCCTTTCTCTTTAAAACACAAAGATGTTTACACAAAGTAAAGATATTCTGGTCCATGCTTAAATGTTTGTTCCAATATTCCAAACAAGTTAAAAGACATTACAATTAATCTTGCAATACTATGTAATATTTCTCAAGTTCATTTTGTAGTGAAGTCAACTAGATTTACTTCTAAATAATAATATATAAGTCTGAAGAGTGTGTCATTTATTATTATTTTTGTATCAAATACTATATTACCATGAAGTGGGAATCAAAATAGAACCAATCACAGAAAAAATTAGTTACTCTACAAATAATATATATAGTCCTTTTAAATCATTCAATTTTATGCAACGACATTCAATTTTCCTTGAATTGTTTTCTAAAGTCTTCCTTGTAATTGAACTATCATTCTTTGGATGGCAAGACTCCCTGCTTACTGCCATAACTTTGAATAGTTCTTCTTTGTAATCTTGGAAGCCATGAAAATACTGTAATCTAACCTTAAGATCAAATGATTTTACATGTAGCTTTAAACAGTAATTTTAATCATAAAACTGCAGTGGGAAATAAACCTTAAATCATCCATCCTCTTTAATATCCACTCACTTAACCTCACTGACACAGCTTCTCTCAGAAAAAGTTCTGATTTCAAAAATGTTTAAATACATTACTCCTTTCAAATAACATAGGATCTCTTTTATTCTTCACAATACCAAATGGTGAGCACAGATGAAAGGAAAGCAATGTACATATGGAGTTCAGATTGTAAACAGCAGTCTTGTAACTATAGAGTATTTTGTTGAGAAATATGCCCCTGCCTAATGCTTGAATTGCAAGATTCAGTCTGAAGGTGATAGGAGTTTAATTTCTTTTATAATTAAATTTCTCAGCAACCACTCTAGACATCATTACTAGAAGTAAAGTATTTAGTATAATTTATGTAGTCAATTTATGTGCACTTATACAGAATTTAGTACCATTGTGTTTTCCTTTTAAAAATACAGATGTGAGAAGTAACCTTGAGTGATTTTAACTATGTCTCAAAATTCATGATGTATGAGCAGTGTACGTGCAAACGGAGGAGTAACTTTGTCTTAGGCATGAAGAATGAAACAACTGCAAACTAACCAAATATGATAACGGGATGAACTGAGAAAGTTCTGTGCTAACAGAAAGAATGTGAACCAAAGCCCTCACACAAGGGGGGAGGACAAGGGGGGTATAAAAGCTTTGTCTTTCTTTTGATCCGTGTTCCTCCATTGCTGGGAGGCACCCGCTATTGCAATCGCGTTTAATAAAGTTGTTATCTTTTGGACCATCGAACCTGTGGAGTGGATTATAGCTGACACTGAGAACAAGGAATTAGAGAATAAGAAATAAGAAAACTAAGGTGCTAAACCTTTCTCAACCAAAGTTTTAAAAATCTTAAGAAGAAAAGAAGATGTTTTTCACTGGACAGATTAACCTAATCCTAGAGCAAGGGTATCAAACTCAAGGCCCACAGACTGAATCTGGCCCATGGGGTGCTTAAATCCAGCCCAGGGGGCAGAGCCTGGAAATATCAAGGGGCTGGCCTGCTGTGCCTCTTGTGGATAAAACCAGCCGCATACAGACCTCCCTCCCCCAGCACCTCGTTTTCACTCTCCATGGCCTCCTGCAGCATTCTGCTGGCTGAAACCGGACCAAAACCAGGTCAAAACTGGCCCGAAAAACAGGCCCAAAACAGGCCCCAAAAGGCTCCAAAAGCCATGCAGCTAGCAGAGTGCTGCAGGAGGCCATGGAGGGCAAAAACGAGGTGCAGTGAGGCCACACACAGATTCCCCCATGCCCCATTTTGGCCAGCAGGGTGCTGCAGGAGGCATCCATCCCACACACCCCATACCGGCCTGCAGAGAACTATAATGCTGATCCAGCCCTCAAACAAATCCAGTTTGACACCCCTGTTCTAGAGTACCACTACAATACATCAATAATAGATTTTTATGGATTAACTCTAATCCATCACAGAATTCACCTAGGATTTCACAATTTATTTCAAATTTCAGTTTTATTCATGATGAAGGAACAATTTGAAACTTGCTGAAAGCTTTTCAAAAAATCTGGAGCTTTTCTTTCATTCTACAGTACTGGAATATTATATAAGGTCCCAAAAATTGTCATTCTTAGACCCTAAAACAATGTAACAACCTCAAGACATCTCAGGATAGTTTTTTATTAATTCACCAAGTAATTTATTTTGGAATTTGTATTACATATTTCAAGGGCACCTCCCAAATTGGACTGAAATCCCAGATATCAAATATCTAAATAAAAAACCAGAATCTGCTGTCATGTAGAGTGGAGAGATGAACCCAAAGTTAGCTGAGGAATTAAAAGAGGAATTAAGAGCACTAACAAACCATTTCAACTATGCTGTCATAATTCTTGCATGTTGTAAGAATGTTTCCCAAAAAGGTTTTCTGCACAATCCTATATCAAGATGATTCTGCATGTCTACAAACTCTAACTGCACAGAATTTCAAATGAATATTTTCATATAAGAGTCTTCATGAGATCTATGTACAGTCTAAGCAGACTTATGCCTCTATTATATGCCAGTGTAATAAATTTAAGTAACTCATTTAAATGAAACATGAGTGAAGTCACATGAAAGTTGTGATTACTGCAAACCATGCATCAAGTTTAAATTAAGCCTGGGACTGGCAACAGACAGACGCCTCTTTGTCTCTTGTATTCCATTTTGCTTTATTTTGGATTTGAACTTAGAAATGAAAAAAACCTTAACTATATGTCTTATAGAGAGGATGCAGAAGACATTAATCTCCTTTTCGTTCAGCTGTTTAACTACATAACTTTTCAGAAACAATTAAGCACCTACCTATTATTTTGTAAAAATATAAATTCTGAACAGTTAATATCTGAATTGCCTAAACTGGTTCTTTTTCAATGCTAAAAACAAGGAGGCAGCCCAGGCAACTGAAACTTTATCCAATGGTGAACCATTATAGCTGCTTCCATTTGTGGTTATAATGGCCTAAGCTGTAACTTAGGAGATTCTTAAAATGTAGAAATAAATTATTATTATTATTATTATTATTATTATTATTATTATTATTATTATTATTATTATTATTATTATTATTATTATTATTCGTTAGTATCAAACCAAATCATTTGTCCTACCAGATCTGCTCTTGATAATATCAATGAACTCGTCAACTGCAGACGTTTCCTCAGGTTGTCCTCCTGCCTCAGCCATGGCCAAGCCCACGCGCCTAACCGGACTCCAAAAGCTCTGCTTTTATTTCAAATTTCTATTTTCTTCGGAGAAGCGAGAGTGGGCAGAGAGGGAGAGAGAGAGGGAGAGAGAGAGTTAGCGTGGCAGCAGGGAGCCAAAGAAAGGAGGGCGGCGCAGGCAAAGCCTTCTGGCTAAGCTTACTCGAGATAACATTGGCAGGAGAACTGTCAAACTCTGAGCGCCGAGCCGCGAGAACAGCTGCTGAGCGGCGAGAGACTGTCTTAAAAATAGAGGCAAAGAGATACTGCCAGAGAAGGTGAAAGCGGAGAAGGAATGAGGTCTCAGTAAATCAGCAGACTTCCTCCGGTACCAGATCAATGCAAAGAGAAGCAATTAGAGAGCAAATTGCACAGCGAGAGAAAGGGAAACATGATTGATTAAGTAGCTTAAAAACAACCCTTTCACACAGGGATTTTCCAACTGAAGCTCTACTTAACTTACTTATTTATTCGCCTCAGTCGGCGCTGGAATCCCGGAATTGGAATGTCAAAGGAGGTATTTTGGGGAGGTATTTCTAGTCCTTAGCGAACACACTGAACTGTTCATATGTAAAACTTAGTCGCCTGGTCAGCTTTTTCCCCAATTCGAAAGGTATTATAAAGCTTCTGGAACGCTTTTGTCTGCTTTGCATCTTTAAAATGCTTCAGTTGGAGAGGAAGACCTCTGCTGTCACATAAATATATATAGTAGAATCGTAAGATTGGATGGAAACATTTAGACCACCAAGTTCAATCCTTATGCAGGAATCCCTTAATGAATCCCTGAAGTCCAGCATTCAAGAATGTGGAGCTTCTCTCTCTCTCCCCCCCACCATTTCACTTCGTCCACTAAATCTTCTTCATAAATGATTACATTTATGTGTAAGAGAACTAACTAATACTTTTTTTTCCAAAAAAGTTTTTATTTTATTTTATATATTCCATTCCATTTCAACAGTATGTCAACTAGGTACATATTTCATGTGCTTACAATTATAATGAATACTTTTCTTACCAATATATCAGTAATCACATTTTCTTATACATTTTATTCATATAATTCAGTTTAATTTGTTTTATTTTCTTACCATTGATAAAATAAATCCCATACCATGTAATATTCCATTTCTTCTTTTTCTTTAATTACTAATGTTAATCTATTCATTTCTGCACATTCAAATATTTTCTCAATTACTTTTCCCTCTATCAGTATCTTGTAACTTTTCCAATTTTGAGTAAATACAATTCTAGCTGCTGTTTAATACATGTATAATTAAATATTTTTTTCCTTTACTGTAACCTTCAGGTACCATTCCTAATAAAAATATTTCAGGTTTTAAGTCTATATGATGTTTTATCATTTTTTTTCCAACCATGTGTGTATTTTTGTCCAATATCTTTTAATTTCCATACAAGTCCACCACATATGGTAGTATGTTCCCAGTGTTAGATGACATTTCCAGCATTTGGCTGATTTATCTTTAAACATTTTAGCTAATTTTGCTGGTGCTAAGTGCCATCTATAAAACAACTTGTACAAATTTTCTTTATATGCTGTCAATATTGTTAATTTATAGTTTCTATCCCACATCTTCTGCCATTTATCTAATTCTATAGCATATATAATTTTTTTGCCCATGCTGTCATTGTTTCTTTTATTTGTTCTTCTTCTAATTTAACACCTAATAAATAACAATATAATCTTTTAATCAATTTATCTTCTGTTCCAGTTAGTATTTTATCCAATTCTGTCAACTCCTTGTTAATCCCTTCGGCTTTGATATCTTTTTCATACCTCAATTGTATTTGCATATATGAATACCAATGCATTTCTAACCCTTGTTCATTCAATTCTTGTTTTGTTTTGAGCTCACCCTTTTCATGTAAAATATCTTTGTATCTGGCAATTATTCCCATTTTACATACATTTGGGTGTATAAGTGCTTCCATTGTTGACAACCAGACTGGTATCTTCATGTAATGTTGTTCTCTAATTTCCTCCCATGCATGTAACGGTGAATTCCTAATCATATATCTTTGAAAATACCCATGTACTTTGCTTCTCCCATACCACAAAAATGCATGCCAGCCCATTTGCAACTCATGCTCTTCCAACGTTAATAACCTTTTGTTCCTCAAAGTTATCCATTCTTTCATCCAAGTTAATGCTGTGGCCTGATAATATATTTTCCTATTAGGTAACCCAAATCCTCCTCTAGTTCTAGCATCCTGTAACATTTTTACATTAATTCTTGCTTTCTTTCCTTGCCATATATATTTTCATATTATTTTATTGATATCTTCAAAATATTTTTTCCAGTTTTATCAGTATTGGGTAATATGTTCATCTTAATCACCACAACTCTTCCTGTTGATGATAACTGCATATTATCCCATTTTTCTTAACTCTATCTTAATTTGTTGTTTAAGTTCATAATAATTATCTTTTTTAATTGTTCCACATATTGCAGTCAACTGAATTCCTAAGTATTTAACTTTCTTTACTATCTGTCTATAGTCTCTGTCAGTTCGTTTTTTTTGTTTCTCTGTCATATTTTTTACCAATATCTTAGTTTTCCCTTCATTTATTTTTAATCCTGCCATTTTCCCATAATCCTCTATTTTATTTATTGGCTTAGGTACTGTTTCTAAAGGTTCTTCTAGTATAAAAACCAGATCATCTACAAATGCCTGTAATAATCTTTTCTTACTTCCCTTTTTTCTCTTTATCTTTTCTAATAGCTCTATTTAATACATCTTAAGTTAATACAAACAACAATGATGATAAAGGACACTCTTGCCTTGTTCCTTTCTCAATATGATTTTTTTCCATCAATTCTCCATTAATCATTACCTTTGCCTGTTGTTTATAATATTCTGCCTTAATCATGTTAATAAACCTTTCCCCAAACTCCATTTCTTCCGTTTGTGTCAGCATAAATTGCCAGTTCACGTTGTCAAAGATCTTCTGTGCATCTAGGAATATCAACACCTAGAATATTATGAAGCACATTTTCAGAATGTGCTTCATAATATTCTAAATATTTAAAATTATTCTCATATTATCCTTTATTTGTCTCTTAGGTAAGAATCCATTTTGATCTGGATTTATAAATTGATTTAAGTATCTCTTTAACCTTTCAGCCATTATTGATGCAAATATTTTGTAATCTGAGTTTAATAACAATATTGGCCTGTAATTCTCTTAATCTGTTGTAAATCAGTATTATCTTTTAGTATAAAAGTAATATATATGCTTCCATCCAAGAATTAGATTTTTTTTTGGCCTTAGTCAGTATCTCATTTACTATTTCTAATAGTATATCACTTAAAGAATCCTGTAGGGTTTTATACATTTCTGTAGGCAGTCCATCCGGCCCTGGTGTTTTCCCATTATTTTGTCTTTTAATTGCTTCTATTAGTTTCATCATTGTAACTTTTTCCTCAAACATTGTTTTAATTTCTTCTGCTACTTGAGGTAACTCCATCTTCCTTAAATATTCCTTTATTCCTCTTTTCTCCATTTCTTGTTCTTCATATAATTCTCTGTAATATTTTTGTATTATTTCTTTTTTATCTTCGTTCCTATAACAATTCCCTTTGTCATCCATTGAGAAATCCTTTTCTTTTCCTTTTCTTTTTTTCAGTCTATATGCTAGCCATCTTCCTGGTTTGTGTTTTCAAAAAAGTTCTGTTTAGAATGTTTTATTTTTTGTGCTAGTTCTTCTTTATCTATTATTTCCAGTTTATGCTTTGTCAAATTTATTTTATTTTGGATTTGTTTTTGTAATTCTCTCTCCAATTTTTTATATTCTTCTTCTAACATTTTTTGTGTCTGTCTTTTCTTTCTCATTCTCTTTCCTATATATGTTATTGTTAGTCCTCTTATATAAACTTTAGCTATATCCCATACATTTTGTAACAAGGTTTCCCCTTTTTTGTTCTTCTCAAAAAAGAATTTCAATTCTTTTCCCATGTATTCAATATATTCTTTTTCTCTTAGTATCGAGTTATTCATTGTCCATCTTGGCCTCTTCTTTTGTCCCTTCCATATTACTTTAATCGGATTGTGATCTGCCCATGTATTCGTTTCAATACTTATATCTTGTATATTAGTAATGAACTCTGTTGTTGCTCACATCATGTCTAAACTTGAGCAGGATAAATGTCCATTCAAAAAAAAGTATATTGTTTCTTTTCTGGATATCTTTTTCTCCATGCATCTTGAATTGCTAGTTCATCTGCCATTTAAAAAAATGATTTTGGTAATGTTTTTTTTATTCTTTTTATTTGTCTTTTGTGGTTTATTCATTTCTGTATCTACTATTGCATTGTAATCTCCAATTATACAAATATTTGCATATTCCAACTCTATTATTTTCTTGCGTAATTTATCATACAATTCTTCTTGACTTTCATTTGGGGCATAAATTGCCAGTAATAATGTTTGTTTATAGTTCATCAATGCTTCCACTATTAAAAACTCTCCCATCATTATCTTGGTAAATTAATTCCATTTTTATAGTATCTTTTATATATAATGCTATTTCTCTTTTACTTTGTTGTGCTAATGTAGTATATAATCTCCCAATCTTAGGATAATCCAATATACTTTCATGTTGCTTTTTAATATTTAATATATATATGCAAGTGTTGTGATTAGCCAGGATGACACAGCACCGTCAGTGAGCTCACATTCCAGCTGTGACAGTTTAGACGAATGTGAG
>JANHFN010089014.1:0-10295 GCA_032468175.1 Toxicocalamus goodenoughensis
AAAAGAAAGATGTTTTTTTTATATTTGTGTTGTGTGTCTTTGTAAAACCAATAAAAAATTTATTCAAAAAAAAAATAACCATGTTAAAAATATTCCATATCTATCCATCAACTCTTGTTTCTTGTTCTTTTTTGAATTTTCAACCCTTACTAACTTTTTGGTGAATCTTTCATGCTTCTCCTGTATCTTGTAATGCCTTTCACCATGTTTATTTAATCTAAATATTTCATCTGCCACAGCAACTATCTCTTGCTTTTGGATCTCTAGAGCACCCATCCACAGTTCCCCCATCATTTTTAGGAGATCTTTCTCTTTATTCTCTTTTATATTTTGAACTCTTAAGGAATAATCTATGTGTTCCGTGTTAAAAATTATTGCTATCTCTTCTATATCATTGTCTGCTTGTATCATTTTTGTATTTATCTCCTCTATTCTTTCCTCAACTCCTTCTGATTCCTCCTCTATTTTCTGGAATTTTTAATCATTTTTATTGTCTTTGCTGGGGGTTTTCTCACATCTATATCCAGGTTTTTCTCACACCTGTATCCTGCATCAATTCCATCATCTCCCTATGGTTCCTTGTTATATCTTTATGAATACATTGAAACATCAATAAAAATTTCTTTATAAATTGCGTTTGTTTTCCCCTGTTGAAACATTTTGTGATAATGTAATAAACTAATCACTGCTCAATATTTCTGCAAAATTTCAATATCCCACTTGCCCAGAAACACCAAAAATGCCAATATTAATAAAATTTACACAATCCCAGAACTGCTTCTCAAAATCCCCTAAATTTATAAACCTTAAAATTTTCCAATTTGCACCCTTTAAATTTTCCAAATTTTTAAGACTTGTTTAATTTTTCTTTCATCTTTCACCTTGTAGGATGTTCTGTCAAATGATTTTAATAATCTAGATTGGCCCATCAAATTTCTCCAAATGCCTTTAATCCACAAAGTCAGATATTCAATTTCAAGGATGCTTTTTCTTAATTATAGTCCACCTTGCGTTAGAAATCTTTAAAAAGCTCAATAATACTTCCAAGCAGCCAAAACTCCAGTAGATATGAAACCAAAATGAAAAGGCCTTTCAGGTGTTGTTTGTCTTTCACTATTTTGTTTCTTCTCCTCTTTGTGATTCTTGTATTTTCAAATAATCCTTACTTTCCAAGTTTATTCCCACCATATACTTCTTTGACCAGTAGATGACACCACCACTCTAATTTCCAGCATTAAACACAGCAAAGCTAAAACAGCTGATTGTCAGAAGGAGTTCCTCTTTCTTTGTCGAAAGTTCCTCTTTCTTTGTACAGATTCTTCCAGTAATCAAACAGTATTATCCACAAATTAAATCACTTTTCACACTACTACTAGTTCCAGTCCAGTCTTTTTATATTTTAAAGCTTCATAATCTTCCATTAAGAGTTTATTTCACTTGTTATTTTTCTTTCTCCATGTGTTAGATTGCCATTTTCTTAATGTTTTGGACAGTCGTTTTTTAAAGAATTCTTTAATTTGGGTTTAAGTCTCTAGTGTAGAAGTTGAAAGATATCTCACCCACTTTCAATTCTCTGTCCATAAACCACTCCAGCACATATTCTTTTTGTCCCGTTTATCACAACTTCGGTCTTGCCAAAATGGCCGTTGTCTCTGCTGTCAATCAAGAGGGGTTTCTTTGGATAAAATTAGGACATTTCTGTTTCCTCTACAGAACATCCCTCATTTCTTCACCACCCGTCCAGGGCGGCTTTGACCTGTAGGGTCTCCTGGCACACAGATATCAGCTGGGTTTTGCAGTGGTCTATGGAGCTCCTCTATTCCATAACTGTCCTGCTGTGATGCCAACTGGTCAATCAGATCTTACTGTTAAAGATATGAAAAGCTGCAGTGAATCTCATTAAGATTTTTAAGTCTAGTCCCCCCCAAAAAGTATTTCCACATGAAAATAAAATAAAACTAGAAAATGAAGTTGTAGCTGTTCTGCTTAAAGAAAATTAATACAGTAAATCTAATTGTTGACATCTAAAAATCAGCTTAAAACTTTTTCAGAATACATTGCCTTTAATTTTCTCTAGGTGAAAGATAATAAAAAAATATTTTTCAATCAGAATAGAGCTGGAAGGGACCTTGTAAGTCATCTAGTCCAACCCCCACCTTTCAAGAAGGGATTGGGCTGCCATTTGTCAGAAATGGTGTAGACTCTACACCTGTGACTCTACATACCTATGGCACGCATGCCGGAAGTGGCATGCAGAGCCATTTCCCCTGGCACGCAAGAGCTTGGCCGGAAGAGCCCCACTACCATGTGCACACGCCGCTGCTGCCCGACAGCTGATTGTCAGATATCTGGTACGCGCGCAGACATACTGCAAGGGGGTCACAAGTGCATGCACATAACACCCAGTGGTGGGATTCAAATAATTTAACAACTGGTTCTTCGCCCTAATGACCAGATAGATGGGTGTGGCTGTGTGATGGTGTGACTGGGTGGGCATGGCCAACTTGATTGGGGCTCAGGAAGTAAAAAACAGAGCATTGGAGGTGCATGTATCACCCCTCCATGCTCCATTTTGGGATCTTCCTGGCCGCAGAGGAGCCTCTGGGGGGTATTTTTGTTCCCAGAAGACTCCTCTGGGGCTCAGGAAGAAAAAAAATGGAGGAGGAGGAGGCTGAGCCCCTTCCTCCATTTTTTGCCTTCCTGGGCCTCAGCAAGGGGAACCCCGGAACAGCTGATTGTATGAACAGCTGATTGTCAGAAGGGAAAAAAGAGAAATACCCTAAGGGGCGAGAGTCAGGTGGGCGGAATGAGCGAGCATCAGGCAGGTGGGGCAAGCGAGCCAGTGGTGACCAGCCCACTGGGTCAGGGGTGTGGCCAGCCAGAACTTACTACCAGTTTGGCGACCCACGCCAAATGCTTGCTACCAGTTTGCCCGGCTGAATACCACCACTGCTTCTAACTCTGTTAATCTGTATGATCTGTAAGTTTCTGTTGTTTCTGTGATGACTGCATTCCTGCAGTTTTGTTATGGAAGCTAAGTATTCACCTGTTAAATAGTTCTTGGCTGTCTGCCTGGGCCGGAGCTGTTAACTGAAGGAAGAGAGAAGGGGGAAAAAATTTCTTGTACTTTAAGCCTGAGTTCATTTTCCACAATATTATACCAGCCAAATGGTTGCCTGGCCAAAGTGAGAATGAAGATATTTAAACTATTTAAAACAGGATCCCCAATACTAGTACAAAAGGAATTGAGGCAAAAACATTAATCATCTTAGTTGCTCTTCTTTGCACTTTTTTTTTTCAAAGTCTCAACATCTTTTTTGTAATGTGGTAACTAAAACTGGATGTAGTATTCCAGTTGTGGCGTTACTAAGACTTTATAAAGTGGTATTAATACTTCACATGATTTTGATTCTGTTTATACAACCAAGAATTGTATTAGCTTTTTTGACTGCTGCTGCACATTGCTAGTTCATGTTTAAGTGGTCATCCACTGGGACTCCAAGATCCCTCTCACAGTTACTGTTTTTGAGTCAGGTTTTGCCTACTCTGTACTTGTGCCTTTGGTTTTTCTTGCTTGGAGTAAAACCTTGTTTTTCTCGACATTAAATTTCATGTTGTTGGATAGGGCCCATTGTTCAAATCTGTCAAGATCTTTTTAGATCCTGAGCTTGTCTTCTGCGGTGTTGGCTCTTCCTGCCAGCTTAGTGTCATCTGCAAATTTGATGAGTTCCCCTTTTATTTCCTCATCTAAGTCATTTATAAAGATATTAAAGAGTACTGGTCTAAGACATAATTACCCCACTGCTTACTACCCCCCATGTAGATGTAGATGTAGCCCATAGATCAGATACATCACATGCCCACTTCGGGTCTGCAAAGGAAAAAAAGTAACAATACGTCATAATACATAACATGACACGATCAAGTTTGACACTCATGATGTAGTATCATTAAGAACTACTTGTTGACTATGCTTTGTCAGCCAGTTACAAATCCATCTAGTGGTGATGGTGTCTATCCCACACTTTTCCAGTTTACCAAGAAGTAGATTGTGGTCTCCTTAGTTCTTCGTTTTTTCTTAGATCTAATTTATGAGGTTGATGGCAGTGGCTTATAACATTGCTTTTATAATTATCAACATAAACACACACACACCCCTTTATAGATCCTTTGTTTGCCCTTCCCAAGCATCTTCTTAAAATCTGCCGGAGCTTAAGGAGTTGCAAGGCCTTCCACAGCTAAAAGTACTTTTAATAATATGGCATAATAATAGCCCCTTTTTGATGGCTTCTTTAATGTTTGAAAAGCTTTTTGTTTGGTTTCCACTAAATCACATTATTATTAAATATATTAATAGGAAGGGAGAGATCCACTCTTCACCCACTGCTTTATGGGGTTCCACAGGGCTCGGTACTCTCTCCGCTCCTGTTCAACATTTTTATGAAGCCACTGGGTGAGATCATCTGTCACCATGGAATGAGGTATCACCAATATGCTGATAATACTCAGCTGTATGTCTCAGCCCATGGTGAATTAAGTGATGCTGTGTTCTCCCTCTCGCAATGCCTGGAGATTATTAGGGGCTGGATGGGAAGCAATGGGTTGAAACTAAACCCGTGCAAGACTGAATGGTTCTGAGTTTGGGGTTTGTTGGCTCAGGGAGAATTGCCACCTTTAGTCTTGGATGGGGTGGCACTTTCCCAAATAGATCCTAGGGGTTTTCCTGGACTCACAACTCCTGCTCGAAGAGCAGGTAGTGGTCATGGCCAGGAGGGCCTTTGCGCAACTGCGGATAACCCTTTACTGGGACAATGGTCCCTACTCACAGACATTTATGCCGTAGTCACTTCCCATCTTGATTATTGCAATGCGCTCTACATGGGGCTGACCTTGAAGAGCATTCGGAAGCTCCAGTTGGTGCAAAACGCAGTGGCCCATATGGTTTTCTGCAGACCCCAGTGTGCATAAGTATCACCTCTTCTGCGGGAGCTGCATTGATTCTGTTTCTGGGTGCAATTTGCTTCCGGGAACAATTCAAGATGCTGGCTGTCACTTTTAAAACCCTTCATGGCTTGGGAACAGGTTATTTGAGGGACCATCTCTTGCTGGTCACATCTACCCAACCCATCAGATTGGGGAGTCAGAGAATGTTGTGAGTCCCATCCCTGACGGGGATAGACCTGGTGGGACCCAGAAGAAGGGCCTTCTCCATGGCAGCTCCCTCTCTGTGGAACATCGTTTCCCCAGAGATTAGAACAACTCCCATTCTAATATTCTTCAGGAAGGCACTGAAGACCTGGTTCTGCCAGTGGGCCTGGGGAACCCAGAGCAAGATGGAGCCCATTAAATGGCTCGTGTGATTTGCTGTCGCCGGGGTGGGGGGTGGCAGTTGGGGAGTTATTTTGTTATATTATACTATATTAATTTATTTGATTATTTTTATTAGTTTTTATTGTTTTAAATGTGGTTTTATATTCTGTAAGCCACCTTGAGTCACATGGGTGAATGGGCAACAATATAAATTCAATAAATAAATAATAAACTCAATGAAGCAACACCAACAATTATTGGACAGCTAATATCCAGAGGTTCTTGTGGAAAGTACTGGTACTAGAGTACTGGTACTAGTACTATAGGAATACAACAAATGTTTTTTTATTCTGTGTCCAAAAACTGACTCTGTATTCTAACCAGAGGTGGGATTCTACTGGTTTGGACTGGTTCTATAGAATTGGTTGTTATCATTCTGTGCAGTTCAGAGAACCACCCCTCTCTGTCTGTTCCTCCCCTCCCTGCCCAGTCAGTCCTTAGCACGCATGCGCAACATCACATACATGCCTGACATCGCTGACTGTATTCTCCTCTGCCCAATAACTCCTTAAGGTATTTCTTTCCCCCCCCCTCCCAAGTATTAGCTCTTCTGATGATCAGCTGTGCTGTGATCCCCCTCACTGTCTTATTGCTTCACCCAGGAGGCTTCCCTGAGGCCCAGGAGGCAAAAAGGAGTGGGGGTGCTGCAAAAATGCCCCCCAGGAGGTGTCCCTGAGGTCCAGGAGGCCCAAAGATGGAGTATGGGGGGTGCTGCCATACTCCATTTTTTGCCTTCTGGGAGCTAAAACACCCTCCTCAGGAGGCTTCCCTGAGGCTCAGGAAGAAAAAATGGGGGTTACAAAAAAAGCCATGCCCACATAGCCATGCCTACCTAGCCACGCCCACAGAACTAGTTATTAAAAAATTTGAATCCCACCTCTGATTCTAATCTTAATTTGCAGAAACCATAAGGTTTTATGGTTTCAATAAAGGAGAATATTTGTAGCTCAGGGTTGAAATGAGGAGTTCTTGATGCTCTCTGAGCTTGGTTGTTTTCTTGTATTGATGATGTTACCTAATTTGGGTAATGAAATGACTGCAAGAAAATAACCAAGCTCAGAGAGCACCAAATTACCCCACCCTTTTTATGTTTTGTTTTACATAAAGTTTTTTTTATTTCATGTATATCAACCTAACTTTAAATTGTTTACACAGGTCTACCAAGGAGAAATTACACCTCTTAAAGAGAACCTGAACAATGTTAATGGCTTAGCTCATCAGTTTACCTCATCTGAGATTCCGCTTTCTCCATATATGCTCAACCAGCTAGAAGACCTGAATGGAAGATGGAAACTCCTGCAGGTACACCTTAAGAACAATCAATACTATCAGGCTGTTCATTTGGATTTTTTTTATCTGTTCTGATTTTCCATCAAGCAAAGCAAGAAACAAATAGATCCTAATCAATTTCAATATAGTGATTACTCTGAAGACTTTATTAACACTGATAAATTGGGCATCATTGAGAACATTATACAGTAATCTAGTTGTGGGATGTCTGTGCATGCTTCTGTAGTTGTTTTTCTGAAGGCTTATATTATCTTTCAGTGTAATATAATTTCTCTGCAGCTTTACTCCTGCTAGCATATGAGATGAGAATTCTGTAAAAGCATAGAAAGTTGGAAGGAAGGAAACATAGAAAATTGGTTCTATATGGAAACTAACTTGAGATTGAGATTGAGTAGAAAAACAGGCATTTTCCCCCAAAATGCAAACTAAGGAAGTTCAGCAACTTAGAAAGGTGCTTAATGAATTTTTTAAAAGAAAAAGCTAATATTATCACACAGCAGTAATTGTTTTTTCTAATTTCTTAAAGTAAAAAATAAGTGAAATACCACTCACACTTCATTACAAAATCTCCAGAACCGTAAAGCCTACAAACTTGAAATTTGGCACCTAGGTCCTCTTGGCTTCTAGGTGCTCACTAAGAAAGGATTTTTTGAAATGACCATCAGAGCATTATTATTTCGTATATTATTATTAATATGCTCTCATTCTAAGGAGTTCTAATCCCCTTCCCCACCTGAAAAGAACTCTCTTACACACTGACAAGACACTAGCCAGATGAATATCAATGAATGCTGGTAGGCAGAGGCAGATTTCCCTCTCCCCAATTTTCCTCCCCCAAAACTAAGCCCGACCACATAGTTTTGTGGAGCACAGGTATCGAGCTGGTACCTTATATTTTCGATCCGCTTCAGGTTCTTTTGAAGTTTTTTTCAGGTTTTTCTGTTGTAATTATTTGTGTCTGGGCTGTTTTTATTTAATTTAAGTTTATTTATTTATTTAATTTAAGTTTCTAGTTCCAATTAAATATTCGTTTGTTATAATTCTATGTTGGGATTAGGAATTGAAGTTTATCTTTAAGTAGTGTACAGTAGATCATACACACTATTTTATCCCTTTTTAAAAATTGTCCTAATTTTTACTCTAAAAATTACTTCAACTGTATTTTTGTATACTCAAATGGTATAATATATTTGTTTGTTTGTCAAACTTGTACAAGATAACAAGTATATGTATGAACATAAACAAGAACAAAGGAAGTAAATACAGATAAATGGGGACAGTAAGACAGGGACAGTAGGCATGCTGATGCACTTTAAGAACCTCTTAAGAATGAGGTGAGGTCCACAGTAAACAGTTTGAGGTTGAAGCTGTGAGGGGTTGAGGCTGTAATAATGGAGTCCGGTAAGGCATTCCAGGTGTTGACCACTCTGTTGCTGAAGTTGTATTTTCTGCAATCAAGTTTGGAGTGGTTTACCTTGTATCAGTTGTTTGCTTGTGTATTATTGTGATTGAAGCTGAAGAAGTCATTGACAGGCAAGAAGTTATAGCAGACAATTGTGTGAACTATGCTTCAATCAGACCACAGGTGGCACAGTTCCAGATTGTCCAGGCCCAAAATTTCAAGCCTGGACAATCTGGAGGCATAAGTGGAGGAGTGGAATACTTTTCTTGAGAAATACCTCTGAACCCGCTCAATTGTGTTAATGTTCGATATACAGTGTGGGTTCCAGATGGACAAGCTGTATTCGAGAATTGGTTTGGCAAAGGTTTTGTATGCCCTACTTAACAATTCAATGTTGCTGGAGACGAAGCTTCACAAAATAAGGTTAAAACTTCTTAAACTCTTTTTGGCAATGCTGTTACAGTGAGTTCTGGGGCTTAGATCATTTAAGGTAAGTACTCCTAGGTCCTTGACAGAGTGAGGGACATCTATAAGATCGTTTCCGCCAAACTTGTATTTGGTGTTCTGATTTTTTTGCCAATGTGTAGGAAAGAGCATTTGTTGATTGAAATTTGAACTTGCCAATTGCGCGACCATTCTGACACAGTCAAGGTTGCTTTGCAGGGCAGCAGCATTGTTGGTGGCGTTAAATAATTTTACGTCATTGGTGAAAAGGACGCAGCTGCTTTAATTTTGTCACATAGGTCATTGATGTAAAGCAGTAAGAGTGTAGGTCATAAGGCTCTCTGAGTGGTTTACGGTGTATATGTTGATTTCTTGCTCATTCTATTAATAATAATTATATTTCATTATATAATAGTAGTTATATCTAGTGTCAGAGTCTTTGATAATGTAATATTCTAACTTCTAAATGAAAAGGTTTTTGTTTTGTTTTTGAAAAAAGTGTAGGGTTTGGTGCTGGGCAGCCTGCAGTTTTGAGCTCTTTTGACTTTCTCTGAGGTCACTTCAATTAGTATTGATTCAATAGCTAAATCACAAGTAGTTATTAAGCTCTCTCCTCTAGTTAAATTTATCTCATGATATATGTATTAAAGACATTTGATATATTTTCATTTATTTTAATCTGGATTTTAGAAGCTCTTTTATATATTATTATTAATTATGAAATTATTAAAGTAATTACAGTGGACTCTTATATCTTATAAGAATCCATGGTATGAATCTGATCTGTTATGTGGCATAATAGCAAGATATTATTAATCTCAATTTGTTAATATATGAATTACTTATTCTATAGCCTAGTTCTGTCAAGGCCGAAAGAGAGGTATGTAATTAAAAAGCTAGATGACCACTGCTTAACAATTTGTGCTACAGAACCAGGTATCCCCGATTTCTAGGCTGCAACAATCCAACAATGAATCTGATCTGAAGTAGACTTCTCTTGCACAAGCCCCACTGAAGCCCTGAAGCAAGAAATAGAAAAAGCAATGATTCATTCAATACTGACCTTGGAAGAATATTCTTTTACAAGAAAGGATGCTATTAGAATTATCAGTATAACTATTGACACCCCAAATAACTAAGGAAAACAGATCATTACTGATGACCTCTTATTACAGATTTGCTTATGGCTACCTTTTATTTCATATTTGTTTAAAATAATCTGACAGTCTGTAGAGCCTGTCACACCTGTCACAATGTACAATCTGTTTCCCAAAGTTTTGACAATGGTGATTTATAACAATTCAGGAGGATTTAGTGCCATCAGAGATTATTGAGCTGATAATTAATGAAATAGTCTCAAGGCAAAGGCTTCAAGGTATTTAAGAAGAAACCAGTAAGGTATTCTTACTCATTGTAAATGCAAATTACAAATTGAAAGTATACTGTACCGTTAGTCCATCTACAATTATTCAAGTTATTATCACTGCAAGCCAAGTGACTTATCAGACAAATCAACAAATTAGCCATACCTGTATGTGCAAACTTATTTCATTCACTTAAATCCAAGGGATACAACTATCATCCTACAGTACTTCACTTATGGCCCTAAGACTTCTTAGAGCAGGGGTCACCAAACTTTTGGACCTCAGGGACCTCTAAACTCATACTTTTAAATCCCGCGGACCACTAATATGAATTTTGACTGACATTGGTGGGAAAGTTAGTCCCATATTCCAGAGCTGCAGTAGTCACAAGACTGGCCCTTTGATCATCCCGGAGCTGCTCCAGG
>JANHFN010089191.1:0-10290 GCA_032468175.1 Toxicocalamus goodenoughensis
ATCTATCTATCTATCTATCTATCTATCTATCTATCTATCTATCTATCTATCTATCTATCTATCTATCTATCTTTAATGAAATGTTTAACCAGAATAGTTAATACATAGTAATACAAGCACTCAGTAAGCAACAAAGACTCTATATTTTACACTTGCTCCAATACAGGTTTTCCTCAACTTACGAGCACAATTGAGCCCAACATTTCTGTTGCTAAGAGAAACATTTGTTAAGTGATTTTTGCCTCCTTTTATGATCTTTCTTGCTGCAGTGGTTAAGTGAATCTTTGCCATTATTAATAGCACAACTGTTCAGTGAAGGTTGTTTCTCAATTGTCTTTGTGTACAAGGAGGCAACACAAGTTGATTACATGACCCCGAAACACTGCAACTGTCAGAAATATGTGCCAGTTGCCAAGCGTCTGAATTTTTATCGCGTAATAACCATGGGGATGCTGAAATGGTCGTAACTCTGACAAAGGGTCATTAGTCACTTTATCAGTGCCATTGTAACTTTGAATGGTCACTAAATGGACCTTTGTAAAAAGAGAGCTTTGCACAATCCACTTACACCAAAGATACAAAGCTTTATTCACTCTTGCAAAGAAGCTCCAGTCTTGTTAATTTATAATTTTGGTTCCAAATACTTTCCCATTCTGTCAAATTTATATTGTGTCCAATATTTTGTGCCCAGGCTATCATGCATCCCTTAACAATCTCTTCCTCCAATTCTGCCTCCAGCAAATACTTATAAATTTTTGTAATCTGTTTTTTGTCTGGGCCTGTTAGAATTTTATCCAATTGTTGTGGTTTCAGATGTATTCCAAAATCGTTTATATCTTTTTTATACCTATTTTGTAACTGAAGAAACGTCCACCACTCAAAATGTATCCCTTGCTTTTGGAAGTCCTGCATCAATTTTAAGTTTCCTTGTGCATCTAAGATGTCTTTATATTTTGTCATCTTGCTTAACTCTAAATTGTTTGGAGGAATCATGGCCTCCATCGTGGATAGCCAGATTGCAATCTTCATATAGTGTCTTTTTTAAAATTTTAGTCCAATTTTGTAGAAGGGAGTTCCTGATCAAATGCCTATTAAAATATTGTTGCTTTCTAGTTCCTGTTTCCCACAAAAATGTGTGCCATCCTCTTTGCAGGTTGTGAAGAAGCTCCAGTCTTAGTAACACAGTTATGACAGCACGAACAAATTGTTATGAACATCAGTTGAAAAATTCACAAGATTCCCAATTTACAGAGAAAAATCATTTGGATCAATCCTCGCTTATGCTTACAGGCTCTTATTTCACTGCAGTAACAACATGCTAAAGATCATGGTTGGTTGTTTTCTTTCTTTGTTTATTTTGGGATGGACAGGTTGTCTAAGGAAACATTTCATAGCTACTGCTGATTCCCGAAAACGCCTCCTGGTTGGCAACAGGGGTCAAAAATGTAATTGTTGGTTTAGCATTTGTTGCTGCCTTCTGATACAGCCAGGCAAATTCTGAAACTCTTAAATGATGGAATTTTAATTGTTGATTGCTGATTAATGCCTCAAACCAATCAATTATTCTAGGCAGGAGGCTTAGTGTTTATTGCTATCAAAATGACAACCTGTTTAATTTCTCCTTGGAGTCCTAGTGGCCATCTAAGCTTATGTTAATAGCTGCACGTTAAAAGAGTGCAAATTTTTGTTAGAGCAGGGAAGCAGGTAAAAAGAAAATTGGAAGAATGACCTTATTTGGTTTTTCCCCATTGTGTTTCCTTCTGCGTGCAGCTCTTTATATTAAAATGAGCGTTTCAGCAATCGTATGTTGACTTGCTTATGGAATAATGAAAAGAAACGTAAACTTTCTTTTTCCCAATTCATATTAATTATCTGGTAATGCTGACAGCTTTCATGGATTCCCATTGTCCATACATCCCTTTTTTAAAATTAACTCCAGACATATTATTCATAGTTAAATCTAACAGATATGAAATGTTCACGTCTTCCTTTAGAAATTCTATTTCTACCATACTTAGAATAACAGAGTTGGAAGGGACATTGGAGGTCTTCTAGTCCAACCCCCTGTTTAGGCAGGAAACCCTACACCAATTCAGACAAATGGTTGTCCAACCTCTTCTTTAAAACTTCCAGGGTTGGAGAATTCACAACTTCTGGAGGCAAGTTGTTCCACTGATTAATTGTTCTTATTGTCAGGAAATTTCTCCTTAGTTCTAGGTTGCTTCTCTCCTTGAATAGTTTCCACCCGTTGGTTCCTGTCCTGCCCTCAGGTTGCTTTGGAGAATAGCTTGATTCCCTCTTCTTTGGGGCAACCCCTGAGATATTGGAAGACTGCTATCATGACATCCCCTAGTCCTTCTTTTCATCAAACTAGACATATCCTGTTCCAGCAATCACTTGTATGTTTTAACCTCCAGTCCCCTGATCATCTTTGTTGCTCTTTTCTGCACTCTTTCTAGAGTCTCAACATCTTTTTTATTTGGTGGCAACCAAAACTGGCATATGCAAACACTGTTTCATCTCAAAAGCTAAGCAGGGTCAGGTCTGGTTAAGCTCTTGGATGGGAGACCTCAGCTTGAATATAGGGAATACGGAGTTTCTTCTAGGTTTTAGATCATCTTCACCTACATCAAACATGTGTGCATTTATAAATAAAAGTAAAGAATGCCACAATTAAGTCTTCTGTAAACTCTTCATAAATAATGAAACAAATACAATTCATTTCCCTTCTAGCACCCACAATCCTGTTAACTGAAAGTACTTTAACTGAGTTGAATTTCTTTTAACCTCAGATGAAAATCCTTTCTGGGGATGGTAGCCATCATTAATCAAAAGTTGATCTTTATAGCATTGGCTCTTACTCCTGGGCACAAGCTCATTCCAGGAATAAAAGACCCATATTTAGAGTCCAACTCACAAATCCTCTCATACAATTTTACAGGTTGTGCTATACAACACCTACGCTGGTTTTCTCCCACCTATTTCCTTCCTTAATCCTTCTCAGCAAGCAGCCCACTTCAAAGTGTGCTTTTTCTCCTTGAATGGATCTGCTTCACATGTTGGAACTCTGAAAATATACAAATATGTGAAGGAAAATGATACCTGCAGAATTAAAAAAGTAAAATAAAATAATATTATAAATGATATAAAAGAACCCATATTCCTCAGAGATCCTGGTCTCCAATTTTCATAAT
This sequence comes from Toxicocalamus goodenoughensis, assembly GCA_032468175.1. Classification (NCBI taxonomy): domain Eukaryota; kingdom Metazoa; phylum Chordata; class Lepidosauria; order Squamata; family Elapidae; genus Toxicocalamus; species Toxicocalamus goodenoughensis. Next base: position 3,195 of record JANHFN010089191.1, read on the forward strand.
AAAATGAAACCCATTAGTTTAGAATATGTTACAACCAGTGGCTCAATGGCTAAGATGCTGAGCTTGTCGATCAGAGAGGTCGGCAGTTTGGCGGTTCAAATCCCTAGTGCTGTGTAACGGAGTGAGCTTCCGTTACTTGTCCCAGCTTCTGCCAACCTAGTAGTTCGAGTAACAGTGTTCCGTGTGCCTTTGGCCTTTAGTCATCCCAGCCACATGACCATGGAGATGACTTCGGACAGTGCTGGCTCTTTAGCTTTGTAACGGAGATGAGCACCATCCACTTAATGGAAGAATACAGTTTCTAATAGTTTAATTTGGTTTGCATGATCACATAAATAGGAACAAATATCACACGGAAACAGAGCATGCAGTAAAGGTGATGCTATCCTCCTGCTTTGTAAAGACAAGAATCACATCTTCCTATTCCAGGTATCTTTTTGCTGCTACCCCTGTCATCCTCAGTGAAAAGACGGAGACTGTCTCTTACTCAGAATGATTTGCCTGAAAATTATCAAATTCCTTTGACTATCGGCACAACTTCAGAATCTAGAAGTAATATCAGATCTAGTGGCAATGAATGAACACTCTCGGAACTCCTAGTGCCCAGGGATTTCCAAATTTAGAACAACATTATGCTAGCTTAGAGTGATGTGGTTGCTTAGGAGCAGAGCTCTCACCTCACAATCAGTAGGCTGTGAATTCGATCCTAGATAGAGGCAGATATTTCTCTCTCCGGGCACAATGAGAATATATCTTCTGGACAAAACTCCGCATTGGCAACAGGAAAGGCATCTGGCCAATAAATACCCTACTAGCTCCATTCAGTTGTCCAGATTCCACCCCACAAAGGATTATGGGGTAGTTAAAAAAAGATGATGATGAGTATGCTAGCATAGAACTTAGATGGCCAGTTATTTCAGGAATTTAAAAATTGCAGTACTAGCAACAGCAGCAAAGTTAATAATAACTATTGTTTGTATAATCCTACATATACGTAGTCATATACTGTTATAAAAATAAGAACAGCTATGTTTGTATTTGGGACATCATCTTTTTGGATCACTTTGAGTAGGGAAAGGCCTGGCAGAACTGGGAGCAGAGTTAAAAGAGGTATCATCCTAGAATCTCTACGTAGTCACAAGTGAACTAAGTCCAACCTTCTTTTGAATTCCATGGACCCTTGTCTAACCCCTAGCAGGTATTACCCATTAGTTGAGATGTATGTATGCCTATGTATAGGCAATACATCATTTTAACTGGATCTTCATGTATAGACCTGATCTTTTGTGCCTGACACTTTAGTAACTTAAAAAAGCTTGACTGGAATACAGGGTAGCAGTATCCATTCAGAACTGCCATTAAAAGAAGAGAGAACTCCATAATGCAAAAAAATTAATAAATCAGAGCGATATTGTGAGAATAAGAATCACCTGTGAATCAATACTATGACTTACATCATATCCACTCTGGTTGAGGATGAGAGTATGTAAGCTGCATTAAGCCATTGAAGAAGAAATATGGAACCATTTTCATCAGATCACTTCTACCAATTCTTCCTTCTGTTGTACTCAAAATAAGTCATGATATACTTTACCTTTTTAAAATGCTTGAGTAGAGATCAATACACTGACCCTTAAAGCAGGAACAATGTTCTCATAATGAAATTACTTTCTAACAAGTCAAGGAAATTCAAAGTTTCTTTAGGCTTTTTCCTCTTGACAATAAGCTTGGCCCATAAATCTTAAGGGTAAGGGTTGAAATATACAATATATTCACACACTTTGCTTGATGCATTGACACCAATTGGAGACAACCTAATCATCATACGGTATGATTAACTGATTATTCCAGAAAATTTTATTCTAGGTGGGTAAACCCACTAATATGGTGAACAACAAAATCGTAAAGTATTTGCCATCTGCAGTCTTTATAAACAACTCTATTGAAAGATATATGAGTAACTCTAAAATTTGCTGTTCAAGGATGGACACCATTTTAGCTAATTTCAAGGATTGTTAATCAATTACTTAAAGTCATTATATCTGAGCTAATTTACAAGAGAATAAATATGTGGGTGATGTATCAACTGGAGAGTCAGGATTTTTCCCAACCTACACTTTTGAAATGCTAATTATCAAGAGGTGAGAGAGTAGGAACCCATGGTCCAATCTCAACAGTCACAAGAACTTCAGATATGTTAATAGTTATGGCCTTGAACTGGGTCATTGGAGACCTATGATGTTTTGGGGAGATCTAACTGATTGACACATAGATACATCTTGAGCAGGTAGAGAATCACAATATTAACACTTCATCTGCCCTTGAAAGAAAGTTTTATGAACAGAAGCTGAAGGGACCTTGGTGGTCTCCTAGTCCAATCCCCTGCTAAAACAGCAGAACCTATACCAGTGATGGCAAACCTTTTGGGCTCCAAATGCCCAAAGTGTGCATGTACCCAAAATACAAGGTGCCCCCCACATGCATGCCTCCTACACATGCCCGCAGCCCCCCCCTACATGTGCCCCGCTCCTCTGCACATGAGCCCTCACCCTCAGGTATGGAAAACACCAAATACTCCTAATATAGAACTAATAATATACAAAGTAACAGAAAGTGCTGAGATGAATATGCTAACAATGAAATTGAAAGAAAAAGATGACTCTGAATTCTAAAATTTGGAATAATTGGTATAAATGGCTAAAAAACAGAACCAAGAAGGGAGACAAAAATGTTAATTGAAACAACCCTTAAGAAAGTAAAATAAAAATTTGTAAACTATATAAAGATATAAGAATAGTAATTATAGCTAAAGATATTATTTAATAGTGGATAAATGCAATATAATGTATTATGATATTTAAATCAAAAATTTGTATAGATGCCAAGAACGTTGTTGATACTATGATGTTTTACAATGTAAAAAAAAAGAACTGCAAGAAATGCAGAAATATATTGAGAAAAAATTAAAGAGAGGTTTTATTACCCCAGGTGGATCCCACATGGCAGCACCTGTGTTATTTCGTGAGAAAAAGGATGGTAGCTTACATCTATGTGTAGATTATTGAGGTTTGAATGTCATCTGTGTGGAACCTTTATATCCGTTACCACTGATCAAAGATCGGCTTACCACATTAGCACAAGGCCGCATATTTACAAAACTGGACTTGCATGCATGCACCCCACCTCCACGCATGTGTGGCAGAGACCCTGAGACAAGCTGGTCAGTGGGAGATGTACGTGCTTGGGCAGTAGAACTGATCTGGGGTGATGGCATGTGTACCCACAGAGAGAGCTCTGCATATCACCTGTGGCCTGTGTGCCATAGGTTTGCCACCATGGACCTAAACCATTGCAGACTAAGTGGCTGTGTTTAATCTCTTCTTAAAAACCTCCAGTGACGGAGCACCCACAATTTCTGAAGTCAAGCTGTTCCACTGGTTAATTGTCCTCACTGTTAGGAAGTTTCTCCTAAATCACAGGTTGCTTCTCTCTTTAATTAGTTTCCAACCATTATTTCTATCCTGCCCTCTGGTACTTTGGAAAATAATTTTGACTTCTTTTTTGTGGCAACCCCTCAAATACTGGAATACTGCTATCATGTCATTCCCAATTCTTCTTTTCTTTAGATTAGCCAGACCCAAAACCTGCAGCCATTCTTCATGTGGTTTAGTCTCCAGGCCTTTGATCATCTTAGTTGCTCTTCTCTGAACTTTTTCCAAGCTATCAACATCTTTTTTGTAGTATGGTGACCAAAATTGGTTGCAGTATTCCAGGTGTGGTCTCACTAGGTTTTTATAAAGCAGTCCTAATACTTCATGTGATTTTGATTCTATGCCTCTGTTTATACAATCCAGGATTGTATTAGCTTTTTTGGCTGTTGCTGCACACTGCTGGCTCATATTCCAGTGATCATCCACCAGGATTCTAAAGTCCCTCTCACGGTTACTGTTTTTGAGCCAGGTCTCACCTAATCTGTACTCATGCTTTTGATTTTTCCTACTTAAATGTAAAGCTTTGCTTTTCTCCACATTATATATAATTCATTTTGTTGGGTAGGGCCCATTGTTCAAGTTTGTCAAGAACCTTTTGAATCCTGAGTTTGTCTTCTGGGATGTTGGCTATTCCTGCCAGTTTAGTGTCATCTGCAAAAAATATCAGGTTTCTGTTTTTAACCTCTTCGGGATATTTCCTGAGCTCTAATCCTGTTCTTTGTTTTCTCATATCTATTATTCTACAGAAATTAGCGTGGGCTGCTTGTTCTTCACACTTGAAGGATCTCATCTCTAAAGTCACCGAAGTCAGTCATTCACAAAATGACAATGGGCATGAGTGCAACCACACTATCGATGAATGAAAGGTTAGTTGATTTTATGAGATAATCAAAACATGAGCTATTTTTATTTCATTCGTTGCTGTTGCTGTTATTAAAAACGGCAACTTTTTTTTCCCATTGTCATCTTAGCCTTTACTTTCCATTATCGATTTCCCAGAGAGATCAGCTCTGAATATTTGAGACAGGTGCAAAATCGGAAGTAACTTTCCAGCTGAGAGATGGACGCATAGCTGTGCCTGAGTATTTAACTGGAAGATTAGTTGCAGGCAACAATCAATGGTTCTGCAGTGGTGGCATATGGCCTCAGCAGCTTCTCTCAAACAGAGCCAGTACAAACAGCTAGAATTATACCCGTAATTTTGCCCTAAATCTGAAAAGGAAGCTGACTGAGCAAACCAGAGTCAGAATGTGATGAACTGCACGACAAAGCAAGTGATTCCCCTTTTCAGTTTGTTTGTTTTTCCTGTTAAAAGTTTTATCATGTGAAGATGATTTTGAGCGAGGCAGCCTGAAAATAATGTGATTGCCCTTATCATGAATGCTGAGAGCATCTGGAAGACTTTTTTTTTTTTTTGCCCTTTCAATATTTTTGGTAGAATTCAGGTCACCGACTCCACTGTTTTAAACTCAATCTGTAGGCTGCTTGGGGTGATAAAAAAACTGCATATTTTTCCCCCACAGATCTGCCCTTGCCAGCAGTCAGTTAGACAATTTTTCTGAGCGCTACGGAAAAGTTTAAGAAAGAATCAGGCCACCCAAGTACATTAATTTGTCTCAGATATTTGATACTCTACCTCCAGCACATGTATGAAATATTAGACAAATTAGACCAGTTGCCGCATAATTTTAACAAGCATTACTAGATCATTTAAGGACTTTTTTTCAGTGCATTTCTGATTTACAGAATATTACAGAAAGAAATAATCTTTCAGGGGAAAGATCTTTTAGGGGAAACCTGTTAAACCTTCCCACCATTTCTATATCTATATCTATATCTCTCTATATCTTTCTATATATCTATCTATATATCTATATAAAAATCTATATATCTATCTATATCCCTCTCTCTATATCTATAATCATCTCTCTATCTCTCTCTCTCTCTATCTATCATGGTTGACCTCAGAGGGGCAGGCAGGTGTGACTGACTGGGTGGGTGTGGCCAACTGGGTAGGTGTGGCCAACTTGATGCCACTCCCCAAACTGCTGGCATGTTTCCTCTTCACATTGGGTAGACTGGGCCAAAGTGACATATGTAGACCAAGCCAAAGCAATGCAGGTCAGCCCCTTACATTCTCCAGGATGACCCTGTGGGCGAGATCCAACCACATTGCAGTCTGGATCTGGTCCACAGGCCTTGTGTTTGATACCCCTAGTTTAAGGTATCATGAACCTTAAATGAAACCAGGAGATTGTGGGTTCTAGTCCCACCTTGGGCCCAAAGCAAGCTGGGTGGCCTTGGGCAAGTCCTGTGTCTTTGCCCTACGAAGGAGTCAATGCCAAACCATTTCTGAAAAACCTTGTCAAGAAAACTGCAGGGATTTGTTCGGGGCCCAGGTGGTCTCCAGGAATTGTATATGATTGAACAGATGAAATGCTGCAAGAATGGATAGAGTAAGCTATAAAGGGAACAGAATCTGATTCACTGCTGCTTTTGGTTTCTGAAGATCTCTCCATGTGATGAAGACTCTTACAGGCCAATGGTATTTACAAGTTTGGGTCTATGGTATATACTCTATGTTATTTCGTTCTAAGTAGAGTTTCCTGTTTCCTGTTACAGTTGAGCAGTTGAGCAGTAAATTACATGGTGTCTATACTATTTGTTTATTCTGTGATGCTTTATATAAACAGAATTTCTAACAAAAGTCCTGCTTGCTCAAAAAGCAGAAATTAGACATTGGACATCAGTAGGACTGTTTGGCTGTATTTCCATAGAAGGTTTAATATTCTCTTTCTCCTAATTTGTTTTTTTAATAACAATTAGAGGAAAAGCAGTATTCCACCATTTAGAAGATCCCATAGTTAGTGTCAAAAGTTTCATGAATTTAGAGGAGAAGACATCACTGGAGAATTATATTCAAGATTTAAACAAATTATCCAAGGAGCCGAGATTCCCTCCAAATATAAAAAAGCCACCATGATTTATTTGTTAACATTTTAGCAATGAAGACAAACATCTAGAAATCCAGTCTTCATCCTTCCTTGGTGTCCATTCATCACTCTAATTTCTCGGGCCTTTGGATTTACTGTTACAAAGAGGAGCTCAACATCTATCTAACAGGGTGTCCAACACCCACGCAACCATTTTTAAAACACACACACGCTAATGCTCTGGTCTTGTCTTCTTCTTGTCAACCTTTCTTGAAAAACAGGAATTCCTACCACATCTCTGTAAGTGATTGAATAGGATTATTCATTCCCATGGGATACAGACCTGTGACAGACTAAGTTCATTGAATATTTTCTCTCTTTTTCTGCCTCTGCTAAGGAGGTATATAAAATTTAGTACCTAAGGCAGAAACATGTGCAACACAGTATGTACTTATGCACCCACAGAGTGGGGAAAAGGCATAAATAGGGTTGAACAATAGAGGGTGATTGTATATTTTAACTGTTTTTTTCAAAGAACTACCTGCCAGATTTTAGAATGAAACAGGTGAATTATTCATTGCAGCTCTCTATAATGAAATAAGAGATAGATAGATAGATAGATAGATAGATAGATAGATAGATAGATAGATAGATAGATAGATAGATAGATAG
>JANHFN010089228.1:0-10289 GCA_032468175.1 Toxicocalamus goodenoughensis
GAAATAATATTATAATACAGAAAGAAATATGATTTTGAACTTATGTCTGTAAAAAGAGGAAAAATCCGGATCCAAGCTACTTTCAGAAAAGAATGATGTTTTATATTTATGTTATGTTTGTTTTTTGAAAAATCAATAAAAAACTTATTATAAAAAAAAAGAATTTTAATGCAGGAATTCTAAAATGGTCCACCAATGAATTTAGTTAATGGAAGGAGAGGGGATACCTGGTGCTCTCACCAAGGACTCTCTAGATCAACCCTGAGCTACTCAGGGATTCTCTTCTATCAATCACTTAATTGGATAAACACATGGACACTTCTTATTAAACTCCTGGGTCGTTTGAAATTTCTCAGGAGATATGATGACTGAGCTATATTGTACAACCTAATACTTTGCTTGTAACCATACTGGCTCTTTTAATGTAATTAATTAATAAATAACATAATGTGAGAACTATTTTTAGTATTCTTGTTCTGATGGTAAAAGTGACCTGAGCTTTTTGTTGGGAAATAAAGAGAACAATCAATATAATTAAAAATTGTTATATCCTCTTTATTAAATGCCTATCTTACCTGACTCTATTGCAACTCAATGGAGTATACAATTTAACAATTTAAAACAATACAATCCAAATACAAAAGGAAATATCTGGAAGAAACAAGAACAATAAAACTGTAATTGGGTGTGGTTTCTCAAATGGCCATAAGATGGAGCCAGAAACCTGGGTTAGTCTTAGTCTCAGAAGAGAGTGTGTTTCAGTGAGTCTTTTTTCCCTTCTGTTGGAGAGTATTGCCGTTCCTTCTATTGACTGATATTCTTGGATTTGATGTAAGTTTGATACTGAACTGTTTTTGACACTGGATTTTGATATTGGATTATCCCTGGACTGAAAAATTGACTGACTTACCTGTGAATGACTTTGGACTGCTTATCTTGAACTTTGCTTAAACCTTTCTGGAAGTAAAAACCTACATTTACTGTACAGTGTATACTGTGTGCATTATTCAAACACTCCTCTCAAATACATCTCCCTGTATGTGCTCATTCTCCTAACAGGGAATTACCTCAATAAACCTGATTTTAATAGTTCAAGTAGAGTGCATTGCAGTAATCTAAATACAACTTGATCAAAGTGGAACTGTCTTAAGTCCTCCTGGCCCAAGGTTGGATACAACTGGTGCACTGGATAAATTTGTGTGAAGGCCTTCCTGTCCACAGCTGCCATCTGCTTGAGCTGGAACAGTGTGTCCAAGGGACAATGGAACAATTCTTTGATAGCATCACCTAGTCTGCCTGGGCTTGAGAGACACCCTTTTGTCTAGGTGACAGTTCCTGCATATCAACATAACTTTCTTTACTCCTTACACTCACCAACATTAAGCAATATCACCCAGAGTCCATCACAGGCTGTGGGACTGACTACTGAGGCTGGCATATCTCAAACATTGGCCTGCCATCCTTGTAAATGACCTGCCTCAGTTTTCCATTATACCTACCTCTGTATTGTTATTCTTTCCTCTTTCCCATATTCCTTCTTCCCACTTACCATACTCTAAAGACATCCAGTCACTACTAACTCCCATCTGGTCCTTCAGACCAACCACAATAGTTGCTTCTATACCATACATTTAGTAGCCTGAGGGATAAAACAATGTCATGATGTTACTAAACTACTATTGACTCTTACTCATTATTCATTTGTTCCCAACCATTACCTCATCCATTTCCTGATCCATCACAGGAACATTCTAGGAGATTGTAAATCACAACAGACTTAGTTCATCTCAGATACCTCCAGTATGTAGTAAGAAGATGATGGAAATTAGTGGATATTGTACGAAACAAAAGTCAGAATGATCCTGGGGCTCATGTCAACAACTATCCCTTGATCTTTTCCTGCTCTTGGCACCTCAGGGATCTAATATTTAAAGGTTTGGAATATGTGCATTAGATCAATATGCATTAAAAAGTGACCCTCTCTCTCTGCTCCATTAAACGTCTCTCCTTTAGCACAAATAAAATGGAATTTTCTTCATTTATCACCACTTCCAGTTAGAATGTGGAATAAGGGCAAAGTTTATTTGGACAAAACTGATTCTCTAGGTATGCAAGCCATGAACTGCAAGTAGATTTAAAGTGCCCCAAAATTGGATGCAATTGGCTGTCATAGAGTATTAGATGGGCTCTTGAAGCATACCTTTTGTCAGCTGTTCATCTGATTTGAGGGGGTGAATGATAAGATACCAACTCACTCGTGTAGCTTCAGTGAAGTTTTTATTCGTCTCCCATACCACAACAACAGGTAACAGTGATCAAATTATGTTTAAAGTCAGCTCTGGTTTTCGTTGCAACCCAGAGCTGTATTTATACATGTTATACCTTGGATAATAACACAATTACTATTGTACTATGTAACATAATTACATAGTTACGATAAATAATTACTTCCAGCCGCCTTCGCTGCCTAACATCCAACATCCTTAATTTAAAGAAACATGGTAACCGTACCTTTCCCCTGCTCGATGATTCCATGCACTCCAGTGATAATTCACCCCATCTCCCATTTGCCCTGCACCATTATTATACCACCACCCTCTTGACATTCATTCATGAATCATCATTATTGCACCACTCCTTGTCAGGAAGTCAGTGTCAGTCATTTGAGGAATGTTCAGCATAATGCCAATGTGGTAGCACAGTCAATGTAAGGTAAGTAAAAGATTATGGTCGTATGGCATCTCAGCTGTCTCGGCTTCAGTCTGTTCTTCATTGGAGTCATGACAGGCGACCCCCTCTACCAAGATTCTGCCTAGAATACAAGAACACAGTAGACAAAGGGATAATGGTGTATAGGGGTTATACAACGACCCCTGGCTTATCGGGGTGAAGGTTGTGGAATCTTTACCTCAGTCTATCTGCACACATATCTGACTCATTCACCCAGGATGCCTCTGATTTGGGATACCCTTTCCATCGCACTAGGTATTGAATAGTATGTCTTCATATTCTAGAATCTAGTATTCTATCTATTTCGAATTGTTCTGGTTCTCCACATACTGGTTTCGTAGGTATGTCATTGTTTCTATTGACACTTGTTTTAAGTAAATTTGTATGAAAAATGGGATGAATCCACTCTAGCCATGAGTTTAACTGTCACAGGGTTGATTACTCTTACTATATCAAAAGGGCTTAAATATTTTGGACCCAGTTTCTGGCTGTTCAGTTTTAATTTGATATATTTGGTAGAAAGATACACTTTATCTCCCACCTGGAAGGGTTTAATATCCTGTTGTTTTTTGTTTGTTTGAGTTTTATATTCTCTGGAAGCTTTTTCTAATGCTTTTTGCACATTATTCCAACATCCTTGTATTTTTTTCTGCCCATTCTTTAGCACCAGGTGGGCCTTCTTCTTGACAGATGAATTCCGAACTTGGGCCAAATTCCATACTATGTACTATATAGAATGGACTCTACCTGGTACTGCTAGGCAGTGTGTTATTGTGAGCAATTTCAGCGAATGGTAATAAATCTACCCATTCTCTTTGATGATGTGACATATACGATCTTAAATATCGTTCGACCATGGCATTTGGTCTTTCTGAAGCTCCATTTGTACTCGGGTGGCTGAGTCCCTGAGAAGACCCCATCAAAACAAGGAACACCCTCCAAAATCACGCCATGAACTGCACCCCCCTGTCAGATATTATTCTTCTGGGCACCCCATATAATCTATACAATTGTGTCACAAACATGTCTAGCAATCGTCCTGCCAATGGTAGGCCTTTACAGGGGACAAAGCGCACCTGTTTTGAAAATGTCAATTATGGTCCATATTACAGTGTATCCCTTGCTGTTTGGCAATTCAACAATAAAATCCATGGCTATATTTTTCCATGGATGTGTTGGCTCTGATACTGTTTGCAATAATCCCATTGGTTTGTCTACTCTAGGCTTAGATGTTGCGCATACATGGCATGTCTTTACATAGTGTTTGACATCAACCCTCATTTTAGGCCACCAAAACTAACGGCGGGTTAGATGTAATGTCTTTAAAAATCTGAAATGTCCTACCTGTTTTACATCATGACAATTTGTAAGTATTTCATTCCTACACTTGGCTGGCACGTACACTTTATTTCCTCTCCAAGCTATGCCATCTTTAAATGAACACAAATGGGATTTTTTTTTCAGCCAATCATCCTGTGTAGTAGCATTTCGTATTGTGTCATGGGTTGTTTCCTTTAAATGAGTCACTTGACCAACATTTTTGGATGAGTTATCAACAATTAAGGGTTGAATAATATCTCATGTTGATTGATATTGGGGCAACCATGACAAGCCATCCACCATGAAATTCTGTCCTTTCAGTACATACTTTAATTTGAAATTAAATCATTTAAAGTACAGGGCCCACCTGACCTGCTTAGGAGACAATCATATTGGTTTTTGTAATGCTTCTAAATTCCGGTGATCTGTCCACACTTCAAAAACCTCCTGTGCCCCTTCCAGAAAAGGCCTCCAAGTACTTAGTGCCCATTTTATAGCAAAGGCCTCCTTCTCCCATATCGCCCAGCCTCTCTCTGTAGTAGTAAACTTCCATGATGTATATGCACATGGCTGTAGTGCTCCGGTTTCGTTCTCCTGTAACAGGACAGCCCCTATGGCTACATCACTCGCGGCCGCCTGCACAATGTATTTCTTCATTGGATCAGGATGTCACAAAATGGGTGCTTGAGAGAATAACTATTTCAATGTTTCAAAGGCCTGTTGACATTGGTGCGACCATTTAACTGGTTGATTTGTCTTTGGTTTTTCTGTTTGTTTCTTTGTTTTTAGCAACTCGGTTAATAGTAGTGCAACGTGGGCAAATTTAGGTATAAATTGTCGATAAAAGTTTGCAAAGCCCAAAAAACTTTGTACCTGTCTTCTTGTTTGTGGGATTTTCCATTCCATTACGGTTTTTACCTTCATGGGATCCATCTCCAATCCTGCATTAGAGATTCGGTATCCTAGGTAGTCTAGTTTCAGACAATGGAACTCACACTTAGATAATTTGATATATAATTTGGCATTCAATAATTTAGTTAATACACTCCTCACCAATTGGATGTGTTCTTCCATAGTTTTTGTGTAAATAAGTATATCATCTAAATATACTAGCACCCCACAGTATAAATGTTCTTGTAGTACACCATTAATAAGTTGCATGAACACCGCGGGGGGCCCTTGTAATCCAAAAGGCATTACTTGGAATTGATAGCTTCCAAAGAGACAATTGAATGTTGTTTTCCATTCATCCTCAGGTCTTACTCTCACCCGATAATATGCCTCGCGCGTCTAATTTAGTAAAGAAATGTCCAGTTGATAAGGTAGCCAACAACTCACTGATTAATGGTAACAGGTACAGGTTATTGACGCAGACCGTGTTAAGTCCTCTAAAATCAACACACAAAAATAGGCCACCATCTTTTTTTCTTGGAATAGTACAGGGGAAGCTATGTGCGATCATCTGGCTTTAATGAATCCCCGAGCTAAATTCTTGTCTAGAAAGTTCCGAATTTCTGTCATTTCTTTTGGTGTCATTGCATACATCCGGGGTTTTGGCAACTTTTCCCCTGGAATCAGTTCAATAGCACAGTCCTTTGGATGGCACAGTGGTAGAAGCTCACACTTTGTCTCACTAAATACTTCCGCCAAATCCTGATATACTGATGGAAAAGAGGAACTACTATGTTCATCTAGCAAACTAATGGACTCTACCCTTAAACTCTGCTGTTGTACTTCTGGTTCTTGCTGTGGCGGTTCTGGTCCTACAGTAAGCCTCAACCATCGAAAAATCACCTTCCCACCAAATGGTGGGTTTCCAATGATCCTACCATATTAAACCTAAAATAACTGCCTCTCGCATTTCCAATACTACAATGAATCTTAATCGTTCCCAATGGGTTCCAATTTCTAATCAAATAGGAACGGTCATCATCAGAGCCGGTACTCTCCCTAACAATGACCCATCAACCTGCTCGAACTTCATGGGGGTAGGAAGGGGTTCTAATGGCACATGCAGTTCATCCACCACACATTGACTAATCAGACATCTGGTACATCTGGTATCAGCCTCTAAGCCCTACATTATCTAATACTATGGGTATTGTAAATGGTCTAACAGGAGAGCTTACCATGGTGTCTTCTTGGCTGTCACCACCACTGTCATACAGTCCTGACACAAATCTTGGCAGCCACTGTTCACTGTATTACTTCATCTTTCGTGTGGCTGGAGCTATGGATGGTTCTTGTTGTGTGACACCCTGTGATTTTTCACGACTACTAACTCCCCTGCCACTATATCCAATTTGTGAAACATTTCTGGAAGGACCCCTCGCTGTTTGCTTCATACGTCCTGTATCTATCATAGGGCATTCAAATGCCCTATGTCCTAATATGTTACAACAAAAACACCATAGGTTTAAATGACCCGTTATTGTTGGTCACAATTCCTTGCACACCCCTTCCTATTCCCACATCAGTTCTAACTGGACCAGTCCTTCGGATTTCTCTATAAACTCCTTTAACCCTACGTCTAGTTCAACAACAGTTTTATACCAATCTGTTATTCGTTGGGGTACACCCCTGTAGACACAAGCCTGTCGTAATCCTCTATCTAAACTGGCCCTGAATTCCCTAATCAGTAGATGTTCTGGCCAAGTTCTCAGTTTCCCAGCCAATTGTCTGAACTCCCTGACATATTCCAAAGCTGGTCTTCCATTCTGTTTTAATGTCATTATTGCTTCCTCAGTCTGGTGTACTCTACACTTGTCCTCAAAATGATTACGAAGCAAATCCAAGAATAACCGTACATCAATCAATTCTATAGCATGGTCACTATGCAATTCTGCCACCCAGTCTGCTGCATCTCCAGTTAACACTCCAGTAATTGCTACTATCATTGACCATGTTGCATATAATTCCAAATGATTTACTACTTGGCTGAGAAATAAAGCTATACGATCAGGATTTCCATCAAAAGAAGTTTGCAGTGGGGGTTGACCCCATACCATGCGCTGTTCCCAGCGGCCAGTCCTTCTGGGGAATCCCAAAGCCTCTTCTTGTGGTTCACGTCGAGGTAAGGACTCTGAATGTTCACCTCTAAACATTATGTGTGTGGCTCCTCTTCTTCTGGGCTCTGAACCTCCCACCACCTCTGCAAGCGAGGAATCAAACCCGGCTGAAAAGTCATGCGTTGTTCTTCTATGGGTATGGTCTCTTTCATCCCGGGGCAGAGAACTAAAGAAAGAAGTGTTCTCCATGCTGTTTCCCCAATGATGTTTGGTATCACGGCTGTATCACTCAATTCCCCATATTTTACACGGAGAAGTTCAAGAGTACTAGCTCCAAGGCTAGATGGGGATGTGCCCCATTCATCTCCCTTGATTATTCTCCTTTCTCTCCACTTCTCAAAGGTGTCAAAGTGTGCAGGAACCTGGGTAGGTTTACTCCGAAGAAGCCCCATGTCCTCTGTTAAGTCAAACTCACTCCTCCTTCCTGGCCATGTCTTTGGTCGCACCACCTGTTGCAAACTGTCATCGGTTCCTCTGTCCAAACCTCCCATTCCTTCACTGGGTGGAATATTACGCGCAACAACACTAGCGCCATCGGCTCCCAGCTGGCTCTCCTCCTCCTCCTCCTTCCTGGTTTCCAACTGCAATTCATTCTCCCCATCTTTACCTTCAGCCGTAGTTCGTTACTCCTAGGATTCCAAAGGAATGGAAGTCTCTGGAGGGAGTAGACTTTGTGAAGGGAGAGAGCTGACTTTTTCTGTCAGCTGTTCGTCCGAGATTGAGGGGGTGAACGATAAGATATCAACTCACTCCTGTAGCTTTAGTGAAGTTTTTTATTTATCTTCCACACCACAACAACAGGTAACAGCGATCAAATTATGTTTAAAGTCAGCTCTGGGTTTCGTTGCAACCCAGAGCTGTATTTATACTTGTTATACTTTGCATTACAATATAATTACTATAACCACCTTCCATCTGGCTTCACTGCCTAAATCCGTCATCCTTAAATTAAAGAAACATAGTAACTGCACATTTCCCCTGCTCTACGAGCCCATGTACCCTCATTTATTTCTTATCATTATTACAACATCACCCCTTTGACATCCAGCCATGAATCATTATTATTACACCACTCCTTGTCGGGAAGCCGTTGTTAGTTATTTGACGAATATTCATTATAGAGTCCACGTGGCAACACTAGGTAAGTGAAAGAATATGGTTGTATCACATCCTGGCTGTCTCGGCTCCAGTCCATTCTTTATTGGAGTCGTGACAATAGCAGTATTCCAATATTTGAGGGGCTCCTACAAAGATGAGGGGGGTCAACTTATTTTCCAAAGTACCAGAAGGCAAGACGGATGGACACTAACCAAGGAGGGAAGCAACCTAGAACAAAGGAGAAATTTCCTAATGGTGAAAACAATCAACCAATGGAACAATTTGCCTTCAGAAAAGTGGTGTGTGCTCCATCCCTGGAGGCTTTCGAGAAGAAACTGGACAACCATTTGTCTGAAATGGTATAGGGTCTCCTGCTTGAGCAGGGGGTTGGACTAGAAGACCTCCAATGTCCCTTCCAACTCTTAATATTTTTGTTCTATGTTCTAGAAATGCTACAGTCCCATAAGCAAATTCTCTAGCACTCTTTGTTTAAAGCAAAAGTCAACAACCCACAACCCCCAGGTCCTTCTTACAGCTCCAGGTTTTCCTCCTCCTCCTCCTCCTCCTCCTCTCGTCCTCCTTTTTTCTCTTTTTCCCATCCTACCCTTCCCTTCCCTCATCCTCCTCTTCTTCTCCTTAAACTGCCTCTCATTTTTTTAAAAAGTAAAATGTTTTGATAAGACTACCATTGCCCAACAAAGATAAATTTGTTACAATCCTGAGATCACATTAAACATAATACAGGGAAAGAATCTTGCAAAAGGCATGTCTCTGCTATTTTGCCTGAGGCTCCAACAATGCGTAGAGTTCTGACAGAGGCTTTATTGAGCTGCCCTCCAGTGAATTATGCTACTGATCAGGATTTTATGATTTTCAAATTCATTATGGGTCTTTTTATATGTTAGTATGTTGGTTTTCAACTTGTTTTGTATTGTTTTTATTTCCTGTGACCAGCCCAGACCTGCTTAGATTATATGGGCTATATCATATACAAATTGAAAAATAATAATAATAAAAACAGCAATGTTGTGCAGACATCTACTTTCCAATTTCTGAAAGCTTTCTTCTCTTGAAAAATGAGCTTTTGTTTTCTCTGATTTATGGAGTATTGCTTTTTTGTTGTTGTTGTTGTTCAAATTTCTCTTGGTGGTGTTTTTGGGGCTTCCTTTGTCTCCAGATAGGTTGGCATGATGGCTCAGCAGTTAAGATGCTGGGCTTGTTGACTGGAAAGCTGGCATCCCAGATTTGAAACCTGAGCGCCACATGATGGGGTGAGTTCTCGTCCTTGCCTCAACTCCTTCCAACTTAGCTCTTTGAAAGCATGAAAATGTGAGTAGATAAATAGGTACCAATTTGGTGGGAAGGTAACCATGCTCCATGACCTCATGCTAGCCACATGACCACATAAATGCACAATGCAGAGGTGGTATTCAGCCAGTTCTGACAGGTTCTGGAGAACCAGTAGCAGAAATTTTGATTAGTTTGGAGAACCAGTAAATACCATCTCTGGTTGGCCCCATACCTATCTATTTGCTGCCTCCCAAGTTCCAGCTAATCGGCTGGGTCTTCTTTTGTTGCCCTGCACAGGAGAATGCAACTGGAAAGCAGGTTAGTGGGGTGGGGGAGAAATGAAGTTTTTGCAGTATCCTTCCCCTGCCATGCCCACCGAACCACGCCCACAGAATCGGTAGTAAAAAAAATTGAATACCGCCACTGGCTCAATGGCTTTGAAACCAAGATGAGTGTCAGCAATATCTCTAGATGTTGTCAGCGGCTAGCATCAGCAACAACTACTGTAGTAAAATCCATAGGGATTCCTTTTTTGCCTTTTTCCCTCTAGGTATGGCAAGGGCAGTAGGGTAATCTCTGTTTAGAACAAATAATAACAAAGTTGGAAGGGATCTTGGAGATCTTCTAGGTCAATCCCTTGCTCAAGCAAGAGACCCTATACCATTCCACTGGAGACCTTATGCCATTTCACTGTTCTCTGTTCCATCTCTTTCTTCTTCTTCTTCTTCTTCTTCTTCTTCTTCTTCTTCTTCTTCTTCTTCTTCTTCTTCTTCTTCTTCTTCT
>JANHFN010089542.1:0-10279 GCA_032468175.1 Toxicocalamus goodenoughensis
ATTGATCTTTTTATTGGGCTGTTCACCGCCCCGAGTCCTTCGGGAGAGGGGCGGTATAAAAATTAAAATTTATTATTATTATCTCATTTCATATCATCTTCAATCATCATTAAAGTCCATATTTTGGATAGGGAAAGGATCACTGGTCTAAAAGAAGAGTTTTATCAGGTGTGTTTTGGCCTGTGGAACAATTTGAAAGAGAGTTTAGCACAAGCTATACCTATATCAGGTGCTTCACAAAACTACCCTCTCTGTTTCAGAATCCAATCCAAAGATGTTGCTTTGTTTTGCATTTCTCTGAAACATCTCACCTGGCAGTAACAGTAATAGGCTTTTGTGTACATACTGTGCACAAATACAGTAAAAGCCTTTTTTAAATATTCTAGTCAGCTAGAAGTGCTAGAAGAAATTTCTATATATAAACAAACCATGCACAGATATCTCGTTTATGGGCTGGAAGAGGTCTTGGAATGTTACAAATTGCCTCAATGAGGTAAATCATATCTCCATGGAAAATTGCCTTGAGAAGCATGGTTGCTTTGAACATCTCAAGTTTTTTTGCATAAAAAAATCTCATTATTGTGAGCAGATGTGCAATATTATTTCTATGTCCATTGTTTTTAGGATGGCGAGGACCTAAATAAACAGATAAGTTTATAACTGAAACTTGTACTCCGTCAATTTAATTAGAGACAAGCTTAATGCAAGTCTCTAAGCATGAGCTGTGATCTTACGCATTTTGACCAGAAGTACTTCAGGATATGTTATTTGAACATTCTTTATTGTTGTCTGCATTTTCTAGCCATTTTTTAATAAATGTACATTGGAATGTTTAAAGCTGTGAATACAGTGAGTAGGCAACAGTGAGCTGATAACTGACTTCCATGTATTGTTAAGAAGTGCATTTTTTTCTTGCAAGCAAAAACCCATCATAGTGACATTGAATATCAATACCAAATGATGTAAAAACATCTGTCCCATTCCATTTCTTGTAAAAATTAATATTTGCTTCACTTCTTATTGGCTTCAGATTGATAAGACAACTTCTTTATATTTGCTTATCTAGCAGAATGGTATAGCTATTTTCTGTTAAACACTTGGATAGAAAGATACAGATGTTTTACATTATATCAGGTCCCCATGTACAAGACTGTACATGAGTTCCACCTTTTGTTCTTGGTGAAGAGAGAAATTTATCTAGTTTTACACAGTGTATATCCTGTGTGTGTTTTCTGTTATCCTAATCATCAGAAGGTGAAACATAACCAATTTTAAACCTAATTGGGAAACCTTATTTCTGTATGAGAATGAGAGTTTGTCCATTCTGGCTATATTTTTATTATTTCCATTTCAAGTAAGTCTCTGTCCTTTACTTCCAAATGCTTTCATGCTTATCTTTGTTTGCATTCTTCTCTTCAGAACTTACATTTTAGGAGTCCTTTATTGCTTGGTATCACTCCCTCTGATTCACATCTTCATTTTTTTTCCTTTTATTGTTCCTTATTCATGAAAATGTAACAGATTACAGCTATTCAAATGATTATCTTCCTCTTTAAAAATAGCAAATACCTTGAGAACCTTATTTGAATGAATACGTAGTTATTTGTTCTAGTTTTTAATATCAAATTTCATTTACATGCAAACTGGGGGCAACTGAATGTCTTTTTAAAATATATTTCTCATAGGATCTAGTTTCTAAAAACTCTTTGCAAATAAAAATAAATAATAATAATAATAGTAGCAAAATAGTAGCAATAAACAAATTACCAGGTCTGAGCTGCAAGAATTGAGTTAACCATCAAATTGTAAAAAACAGTGATTATCTAGATGTTTTCAGCTCAGATGTTACATCCCTAATAATACACATCATCATCATCTTTTTAGCCATTGTCTATCACTGCAGGATGAAGGTCTCTTCCACATGTTTCCAACCAATATGGTCCTGAGCTTCCTTTTGCCAATCCATCTTGTTATATATTATTTTTTGCTCCAAAAGATGCATTATTGCTTATTTCCAAGTGATGTTTTTTTTGGGGGGGGGGGGGGAATTTGATAATAAAGATGTTCACCTGGCAGATTATCCTAACTGGGACTTATTTTGGGGATAGGGCTTATATTACAAACATCTTGAAACATCATGACAGGTCTTATTTTCCAGTTAGGTCTTATTTTCAGGAAAATGCGGTATTAGATGACAGGAAAGGGGATTCTAACTTTTTGTTGTCTTCTAATATATTGGATTTATGCAGTTCGGATACTTAAAAGTCCAAGTTACTCTTGGAAACTCAAAGATGAAGCCAACAATCCTTCTTGGAACAGCAACTTAAATAAGCTGCCTTAAATTGTAGAGGATTGGAAGAGTGAGCCCTGATCCCTCAACAATAACTGGAACAAAGCTATTTTGGGGGATTTTTGTGGTATTTACTAAATAATGCCTAATACTTTAGTTTTTGTTTTGTTAGACTTTGTGTCTGTTGACTCAATGCAGCATGAATCTCATCTGGATATTACAATGCAGTATTGATTGTTTTTTAAACATAATAAATATTGTACATAGTATTTATTTTATCTTACTACTATTACCAGATTGGCAATTTCTGGATTATAGATTTTTGACAGTTTTGTCTGAATTGAGTCCAATCTTGTTTTTTCCCATTAATTTTATTTAGAAAAGAATATCTGATAGAGTTCTGAAACCTATAGCTATATTATTTTCCCAAGTTCTGGGACTAAGTTTCCCAATTGCTTTCTTTGCCCAGTTTTATTCTTCCTCTCCCTCTCCCTGTCTCCCTATCTCCCTTCTCTCCTTCCCTCCCTCTGTGCCTCCCTCTGCCCTCCTCTCTGTATGACAAATATGTGTTATCTTATTTTTCTGTTAATTCCACTGAGGAGATCTACTGTTTTATCTGTTGCATAAATCTTCAGAGGCATTGAGTGGCTATAGTTTAGATAATTCTGCATATCACTGAAAAAGCCGCCTGAAAGAAATCTGGTTGGAAAGCAAAAATTGTCTGCTTTATGACTTCTAAGAAAGCTTTCATTCTATAGTTACAAAATGAAAAACAAAACATTACACATTATTCCCTTAATACGTTTTGTAGAATAGAAAGATGTGAATTGGAAAATGCTGAAAAGAGATAAAGAAAAGGAATCAAGTAAGAGAAGTATTTGAAATATCAATATTAATCCATTTCAAAGTGGATTTTGTTCTTTAAGCCAAATATACTAATCTCTGTGTGTGTCTTCGTATTTGACAGTGTGTTCAATAACACTGATATTTTTAAAAATATCACCCAAAGAAAGGACTTATGATAAAATAAGAAAAGGTAAGGACAAGAACGTGTAAGTGATGAAGGATCCTGGTTTGAATAGTTATACGAATGACTTGAAAAATTTTCTTTTCTTTTCTATCCTGCCAATACTTTTGTTTTGTTTTTGTTTTTTTGCTTAACAAGTTTTTCTCTATTTCATATTGGACTGTATGACTCCAAAGGCATAGTTCTATCTTTTAAACTGTTCCTGACCTATGTTATGCCATCTTAACACTAGAAAAGATTTCTCAAAAAATGTCTGTCTATGTCATGCCCCTGTCGGAATCTGATTCCGAGGGGGAGGCCGAGCAGCTGACAGGGAATGGGAGTGTTGGCTGTGGAAGAAACTGGGAAAGGGCAAAGTCCGGCTGGACAAGTAGGGGAGAGTTAGTGCAACGCAGAGGGAATTCAGAGGAAGACTGAGGGCCACCCCCTCTTCATCCTAGGGCATGCAGGGAGGAACAGAGAAGGGAGCAATGTGAGTTGCATGGCTTATGAGGGAGAAAAGGGCCATGATTCCCTTCATTAGCTGCAGCTGGGAACACAGTGTTTAAAAAGGGAAACTATGCACAGCAAAGTTGTTGGAAGCAAATTGTGAGTTATCTGTTATTGTCGAGGCTTAGCTGGGGTCCTGGCATCTTCCCAATTTTTGGGAAAAGTTGGCCTTTGTTGACTTTTCAAGTCTGCAATTCCTTATCCTGCCCTGTCAAGTTATTGCTGCAGTGTGGTTTGTGTGGATTTTTATTTACAGTTTGTATGTGCTTTGTTTTCAGACTGAATTTCCTCCATTTAAAGACTGTTCTTGGGAGAGTTTTTTCCCCAGCAGAAGGTATCCTGGACATTGGGGGCAAAGTTGGAGGTATTAAAGGGACTCTTCTGGCTTATTTGATTGTGTTGCCTTTGTGCCACACCCCAGGTCATCACAGTCTGGATACACCTTACATTATAGTCTTTAAATAAGGTTGAAATTAGCAAAAGATACCAGCCTCCTCAAATAAAGAAAATCTTTTCAATATATCAGGAATATATTTCACAATAGATTTTTTTAAAGGTCTTTTACTCCCAAGATAATCACTTTGACTGGTAAAGGTAAAATTACAAGCTTGGTACCTAAGCATGGAGTATTCCCTTTTGGCTAATCAGCTAAACTGCAGTCTCCAAAAATCCTGAGAATGGATAGGCTTGGTTTGCATGCCTTCAAGGAACAAAAAAGGGACTTTCCTGTAAAAGAAAGTACCCTGGGAAAATTGATTTGTGTCCACTCCAAACAGCTGATCTTCTACTTTGCTTGTATTGGGACTTCAGAAATAAGTTTCTCCTCTGCTTCAAATAACCTTCCCGTGTTCTTTCAAACCCAGATTGGAATGAATTAAATTGCAACAAAAAACAGAACAGCATCACTACCTCTGCCCTCTCCCCTCTTTGGAAGAGCTTTATAGCTCCTACTGCCTTAAGAAAGTTCAAAACATTCTCAAAGATCCATCTCATCCTGGGAGCCCTTTTTTTTAACTATTACCATCTGGCAGATGGTACAGGATAATAAAAACAAGGACAAATAGGCTGAAAAACAACTTCTATTCCAGAGCAGTATATAATAGAATACTTTTATTAGCCAAGTGTGATTGAACACACAAGGAATTTGTCTTGGTGTAAATACTTTCAGTATACATAAAGAAGAGATACATTTGTTAAGAATCAAGAATCATAACATATAACGCTTCATGATAGTCATGGGGTACATCAGCAATCAAATCATAGTAGGAAACAGTCAATATAAATTGTAAGGATACAAACGAGTGATGAGAAGATTAACAGTAATAGTAGTGCACACTTTGTAAATAGTTGAACAGTGTTGAGGGAATTATTTGTTTAGCAGAGTGATGGCTTTCAGGAAAAATCTTTTCTGGTGTGCAGTGGTCTATAGCGTCGTTTTGAAGGAAGGAGTTGAAACAGTTTATGTCTGGGATGTGAGAGGTCTGTAAATATTTTCACAGCCCTCTTTTACAAGGGCAGAAATTCAGCAGCACTCAAAAGGAACTGCTTTTTTTTTTAAACCTATTCAGATTAGCCTGCAACACACTGGAGTTACAAAGAGCAGAAATGAATTATAACACAACACGTTTCAACACTATAAACAATAGTGCAAATTCAGCAAAAGTACAAGTCATGTACAACACAAATATTGCAACCCAGAAAAAAAAACCAACTTGGAAACTCACATTGCTCCAACCGCCTGGAATAACCACAGCATATAAATCAATAGAGTCCCCACAAAGCATTCTAAACAAACCCAAAGATCCAATATCAAAATACTTCCATAATTGTGATCTGACCACTAAGCACTAGAATCATGATCATGTGATTGTGGGGAAGCTGTGATGAACACAACTACAAGAAACAGTTATAAGTCCCTTGGTTCGGTGCTATTGTAACTTTGAACAGTTGCTGAACAAGTGGGTATTAAACAAGGACTACTTGTAGGTTAAACTTGAAAATAGTGAAAATTTAGATCTTCAAAAATGCAAGAGGATTCAGCTGCAAAGTGAGTGGTGGACTAGACACCCGAAAAGGAACAGGGATGATATTGCAGCAGAGATTGGTGGATAGATGGTGAATTCTGACTGGAGTCGGCTCTCCTGACAAGGAAAGATTATGAGATCACCCACTAGCACTCTAGACAATTGCTCCTTGTATGAGACTGCAGGAACTGAAGTTTTTGTGGTGAACTCATGAGTCAAAAGGCCAGAAGTTGATGGATTTCAGTTAAGTTCACAACTGTAACACAGCCTAACTGGACACAAAGTTCACAAAAGCCTCACTTTCTTAATCATTATCGGATATAATCTATTTGCATTTCAGGAGGGGGGAGGAGGAAAGCTTACCTTTTAGCCTGCCTCTTGTACTTCATACACATTTTGGATTAGAGTATTAGAATGACAGCTACCAGGAAAGCCACAAAAACAGCAGAAAAGAGGATTGTTAGAACAACATGAAGAAAGGAATTACACAGAGTTGTTTCAGAAAATGTTTCAGGAATTAGGTAAAAGGTTGTCTAAATCACAACACTCAATTGATAGCTTTTGAAGAGAGAATGGATGAAAGACTTATAAAGATAAAAGAAGAAGTTAAGCAGATGGGAAGCACTGTAAAACAAGTCACTGGACAAAATGACAAAGAGGAAAATCTGGAAAATAAGACAGAAGTTAGAAATGGAGAGAGGGAAAGAGATTTGATAAACCGGCATTATTGGAGTTGAGAGACTAGGAATTTTGCTTGAGATTCAGAGTGATTACAGAGGATTCTGGTGAAGGAATTGGGGAAAAGGTAATTAAAGCTTTACCATTTTTAAGGAATGAGAGGGACACAGGGGCAGAATTAGACAACGTTTATAGAATAAATACAAAAGTAAGAAAGTAAGAAATGTTCTGAGGGAAGTCCTGATGCTCTTTGTCAGCAGGAAGATAAGAGACTAAGTTCTGCAGCAGCAGTTTAACACAAGTTGTAACAGAAGCCATCTTGAGGAAACTGAGTTGGGAAATGCCATGAGTTAAACTGTTAAAAGGATAAGCAGGTAGCCCATGGGTAGTCATCTACCATCTTGGTTATGTTCAGACCAGGACAAAGACCTACCAAATGGAATAGAAAAGAGAAGGCCCAATTAGGAGCTTTGTCAATCACACTGTCTCAGACATGAACATTGCAAGATAAAGTCTGATAGCTGAAGGATGTCAACACTGATGCCTAAGGTGCTCCAAGAAGCATGAAAGGCCACCATATCTAGAAAGATTGTGTGCAACATTTCTATCACTTCGTTCCTTTTCAAAAGTGCATAAGAATATGAACAGATGGCTAAGGATGTCATTCCCAGCCTCATATCCTCAACAGAGTTGAGTGAGAACTCAAATCATTCCATCCAACCAATCTCAGGAGGATCTGGTTGAGAAAGCTGCCTTTAACCCAGCCTGAATTTGTCTGGCTTCCTTGGAAGAACAAGGAAGTAACTAAAAGTTGTAGTCATATAAAGGACCATTCTCAGGAAGAACTTAAAGGAGTAGATTTATGAATTAATTGAAATCCAGCTTGTCATTTAAGCATTTCACCACCACCATCCTTACTTCCTGGAAAATAAAAATGCAGGAAAGGAGGGAGGAAAGGTCTTAGTGATTGTATCACCTCTTTCAAACTAAGGGACTAGGGCAGGGTTGTCAAACTCAATTTCATTGAGGGCCACATCAGGGTTGTATTTGACCTCAGGGTGTGGTCAGGTGGATGTGGCCAGCTCGACATCACTCATGTTGGGATCACCTGTGGCAGCTCTGCTTTCACTGATAGAGGCACCACGGGCTGGTCCTTCACTGTTTCCAGGTGGCGCTGGGGGCCATATCTAGGCACCCCATCGGCCAGATCCTGCCTGCCAGCCTTGAGTTTGAAACCCCTGAACTAGGGTGAATGGGCCATGATAGGGATATAGGGAAGACCCTTCAAGCATTGTGCTTGAGTTGCAAAAGAAGGACTATGTTAGTATATGGTAGTAAAAAGTCATGTTTTATTAAAAGGCGTATACGTTTATGAGTTGCCAAAAAACTGTGATAAGCTACACACACATGCACACACACACACAAACACACACAGACACACACACACATTGAGAACCATCACTAGTGTGTTGGATACATCATCCCCATCCATCAAAACATTCCCTTTAAGGTGCAGAATAGACTTGGTGTTCTACTTTCCGTCTCTATTCTGCTGCTCTATATGCATAAAAAGATTAAAGCTGGACTAATCAAGGAATCCTCCCTTTGAGACTTTCTCTACTAATTAATCATCCCATTGTTTCCAGTGCCTCCGGAAAATTCTGTGCCTTTTGATATAAACATCTAACGTAAATTCTTGCTCATTGTTTAAGCTTCTCTCTCTCTCTCTCTCTCTCTCTCTCTCTCTCTCTCTCTCTCTCTCTCTCTCTCTCTCTCTCTCTCTCTCTCTCTTTTTGCCTTCCTTCCTCCTGCTTTTGCCAGTTTTTTTAATAAAAATCGTATATATGGATGTTTAATAAATAAACATATTTTTGTTGGTTGAACCGAGTGATGTGTGTACTTGCTCTGATCTAGATAAAGGGATTGACTAGGAGGCTGTTGGGTAGAAACCAACTGAGGATAACCCATAATAATTTTCCAACATAGTGTACATTCATAATTAACTCACTGTAAATTTTTCAGTTGCTGGAATTCAAATTGTTACTGCCAAACAGCCCCTTCTTGCTTTAAAGATGGATACATATTTCAATAATTTATATTCCGCTGGTCTGTGGTTGAGTAAAGTACATTTATTGTTGGTTATTATCTTTATTAGGGTCAACCAAAACGATTCGCTTTCCTAAATTTCAAGGTCTCCACACTTTTTTTTCTTTTTTACCAAATCACTTTTTGCCACCTGACATGATAATTTTTTTAGATGAACTAAGAAAAACAAACTGCAACTCTGTAGCATCATGTTGATTGTTTCCAACTAAAATATTGCCAAAGTATAAATTATAGATTATTTTCCCCAGAACAATTGCTAGTCTTTAAAACAAAACATCTAAAGTAGTTGTAGCATTCTAGCTCCAGATTATCTCTTCATTCTGACATTGGGCCTCTTACTTTGAATCTGAATATAATGTATGTAGAGCTAGCTAATTCTAAATGGATCAGCAGAAGCAGCCCTGGATTAACTATTAGACAAATTAAGCCCATGATCAGTTCACCGAGGAAAGGGGAGCACCAAAATCCACCCCCCCCCAGTTATCATGCCCTTAGCTCATGGGTGTCAAATTTGCAGCATCACATTGCTGTCCCATGACATTTCGTGACATTTTTCCCATTCACCGAGCTGGGGTAGGTGTGGCCTAAGTGTGATGCATCCAGCCCATGGGCTGCCATTTTGACACCCCTGCCTTAGCTCTCTCACTGCCACATTTCAGTACATTCTCATATTTGTATTTCCCCCACTTATATAACAATTTAATTGCAACTGACATTCAAAAGTATTGAAAATCTGCATTTCTTTTATTTTGGGGTGCAAATGTCTAAAAAATTCCTTTTGGTCTTCATTTGGAACGTAAATTGCTACTAATAGCATTGGAGTGGCGTTAATCCAAGTTTGTACTATCAGAATTCTCCCTTCCGGATCTGACCAAACCAGGTCTGCTTTTAAGTCGTTTAATAGAATTTGAAAAAAGTTGTTTAATAGAATTTGAAAAAAGTAATATTTGTATTATAGGAGATTTCAACTCTATTGCTGACTTTCAAATAGACCATAGTAGTGGGGGAAAGAACAAAAAAGGGAGAAGAGAATTTATGGCCACATGTAAGGAAATGATGAAAGAATTAAATTTGGTAGATTTATGGAGAAGATCATATCCCGATAGGAAACAATTTACATTTTATTCCAACCCACATCAAATATGGACGCGAATTGATATGGCTTGGATGAATGGAGAGTTAGCAAATGAAACGAAAGAAATTGAAATTTTACCAAATGAATGGGCAGACCACAATCCAATTCAAATAACTTGGAAAGGTAGGAGGAAACCTAAGAAAAGATGGACTTTAAATACACACCTAATAAGAGAAAATGAGTATATTAACAAAATTAAGGAAGAATTTAACTATTTTTTAAAGGAAAATGACAATGGAGTAACCTCAAAACAAAATATTTGGGATACATGGAAGGCAATAATAAGAGGTACAACAATTTCTTATAATGCCAAGAGAAACAAAGAAAAGTATGCCCAACAAAATAATATACAACAACAAATCAAAGAATTAGAATTTCAATTACAAAAAAACCCTAAAAATCAGAAAATCCAAAATCAAATAATATCTGCGAAACACAATTTGAACCTAATTGAACAAGAGAAAATGATAATAAAACTGAAAATGACTAAACAAATCTATTTTGAACATGCCAATAAACCAGGAAGATGG
>JANHFN010089594.1:0-10278 GCA_032468175.1 Toxicocalamus goodenoughensis
TTCTCCTGTGCAGGGCAACCAAAGAAGACCCAGCCAATCAGCTGGGACTCAATGGGAGGCAGGGAATAGATGGGGGCAGGGCCGGTCAGAAGTGGGATTTGCTGGTTCTCTGCTCAATATTTCCACTACTGGTTCTCCAAAATTGGTCAGGACCTGCTGAATACCACCTCTGTGTTGCTGGGGGAAAATAAACAAAGTAAAATAGAAGGAAACAGCTAGGCAGCTTTGAAGAATACCAAAGGCTAAGCAGAGTTGAACCTGGGCAATTCTGTAAGGAAAGCTCACGCTTATGAGGTTTGACTGAAAACGGGCCTGTTTCGGCACTTCCGGTATTTCCAAAAGGCCCGTTTGTCGGCCTCCCGAGACTGCAGAGGCTTTCCTTGAGCCTCCGGGAGGGCAAAAACGGCCTCAAATGGGCTGAAAATCAGCTGGGAGTCGTGCACATGCGCAGTGAGGAAAGTTTGCCTGCAGCTCGCGTGCCCGTACAAATGGCTCTGCGTGCCACCTAGGGCATGCGTGCCATAGTTTCACCATCACAGCCCTACATCATTTCTGACAAACGCCAGTCCAATATTTTCTTCAAAGTCTCAAGTGATGACGCTCCCACAACGTCCGAGGGCAAACTCTCCATGTTTCCAGTGTCTTTCTTCCCATTTGGGACTGAACCAGATGGGCATTTCTTCAAACAGTGGAAAGGAAGCTCCTAGTTTTTTACATGGAGGAGAAAATTTCGCCATTGACTCCCTTCTCACTGACCATATCCTCCTCCTCCTCCTCCTCCTCCTCCTCCTCCTGCTTGTCTCTGGGCGCCCTCCTTGGAGGGAAAGCCAGGAGCAGTGAAAGGTCTCTCTCTGCCCCCTGGTTGAATACAGGTCCATTGATCAGGAGAAAGACCATGTCAATGTTTTTCGAGCTCCCTCCCCTGCCCCCAGCCACCTCCTGCCAGCTCGCCTGAACACCCGTGAAGATAATGAATTACTGTTCGGGCTCTATAAATGACAGAAATATCCCCATCCTGGTGGCTTCGACCCTGGTTTGTGGGCACCCAGAGCAAGCAAGCTGCTTTTCTTTGCGGCTCTATTTAGGCCCGGGAAACATTGATGTGGGAATCCCACAGACAGGCCTGCTGTTTGTGTAGTACAGCTCCAGCACGTAGCAACTGCCGTGTTCCAAGGCTAAGGAGACTCAAAGAATGGAAAGAGGAGTATTGCTAAGCATCTCAAGGATCCCCCAAACCCCCAAAATGATGTACAGCTTAACAAGAAACACCCTGGTCAGCTTCAAGCAAACATTGAAATGAAGCTTGCTATCAATGCAGGTAGTCACATTAACACAATCGAGAGAGTCCACAGATATTTTACGGGAAGAGTCCTCCACTACTCTACTCATAACAGAATACCTTATACCACTTTGAAATTTTAGGCTTAGATCTATGCCTCCTTCTGTCTGACCTAAATATAGTACATAAAATTATCTATTGCAATGTCCTACCTGTCAGTGACTGCTTCTAATTCAACCATAATACAAGATACTAACTCAAGGTAAAGCGCACCGATCTTGATTGCAGGAAATACGACTTCAGCAACAGAGTGGTCAATGCCTGGAATGCACTACCTGACTCTGTGGCTTCTTCCCCAAACCCCCAAGAATTTTAACCTTAAGACTGTCTACCGTTGACCTCACCCCATTCCGAAGAGTTCTGTAAGGGGGCGTGCATAAGCGCAGCAACGTGCCTACCGTCCCTGTCCTAATGCTTCCTTTTAATACTGTACATTTCATGCATTCATAATCATGTTTATGCTTATATCTGTTATCTAAATATATGCTTGAGAAAATAAATAAATAAATAAAATAAATAGTCCTCGACTTAACCACCGTTCGTTTAGTGATGGTTCGAAGTTAAAATAGCATTGGGAAAAGTGACTCACACTTACAACCGTTGCAGCTACCCCATGGCCACGTGATTCAGATGCTTGGAAACTGGCTCCTATTTATGATGGTCGCAGTGTCCCGGGGTCACGGGATTCTCCTTTTGACCAGCCAAGTCAACAGGGAAGGCCAAATTCACTTAATCGTGTTACTAACTTAACCTCTGCAGTGATTCCCTTAACAACATCAGCAAGAAAAATCAGGACATGGGACAAAAACTCACTTCACTGTCTTGGTTGGCAATGGACACGTTGGCTTTAATTGCGGCTATAAGTTGGACTATCTGTGATACTCTCAGGGGTGGGATTCTACCGGTTTGGACTGGTTCTATAGAACCACTTGTTATGATTTTGCACAGTTCAGAGAACTGGCAAAACGTGCCCCTGGCTGGTCCCGCCTCTCTCCGCACACACACCCCTCCCAGTCAGTCCTTATTGTGCATGCACAACATTGCATGCATGCCCAACAATCGCTCACTGCATTCTCCCCCACCCAGTCACTCCTTAGGGTATTTCTTTTTTTCCCTGTCCCGACAATCAGCTGTTCCTATAATCAGCTATGCTGGGATTCCCCTCACTTACTTACTGCTTTGCCCAGGAGGCTTCCCTGAGGCCCAAAACGAAATGCAGTGTGGAGCTGTGTCCCCCTATGCTCCATTTTTTTTCCATCTTGAGCCCCAGGGAAGCCTTCTGGGAGCAAACGCACCCCCCCAAGAGGCTTCCCTGATGCCCAGAAGGCCCAAAAAACGGGGGCTGAAAAAAGCCACACCCACCCAGTCACATGGCCATGCTCACAGAACCAGTTGTTACAAAATTTGAATCCCACCCCTGGGATACTCTTGATATTTTTCCTGATAAATACATCAATTTTACATTTCAATAGAGATATCTATAGGTGAGGGGAGGTTTCAGAAAACTCAAGATGGCAGTCGTATTTGTGTAATCAAAACCTTGTCTTCATGGTTGCCATCTTGTGGTGTTTTTTTTACCCCTCCTGCAAAGATAAGGATGGGTTTTTTCCCTGTTTGGACAGGAATTCAAGAAGAAGGAAGAAAAGAGTGCATATTAAGAAGGTGAAGGGGATGAAAGTAGAGCACAAAGCAATATAAAGCTTAGTCAAGCAAAATAAAGCTAGCTGCCTGTTTGTCCAACACCATAATAAAGATTTATATGATTTGCTTGATTGCCTGGTGCACTTTGATGGAAATCTTCCAAATAACTAAAGTATTATTATTTCCTGGTTTGCTGTATATAGTTTTCCAGTAGTGGCACCCAGTTAGTCAAGAGGAGGTAGTGTAGAAAGTCAGCACCCGTCCACACTCCTAGAGAAGGAAATATTTTGGGGAATATTAAAAAGGCAGGATAGAATATTTCCCCAAAGGAGAAATTGGGAAAAACATTTTAAGGGAGGCAGAAACCAGCTCCAGTCTCCCTGCCCCAAGCAGAAACTGAGGAGGCCAGCTTTTAGAAATGCATTTTGTAATCCATTCAGAAAGACTGAGTCAGACAAAAACTTCAGATAAGCAACAAGCAAAAGGTTGACAAGATTAGCTCAGACAAACACCTAGGATTTGCATTTCCCCTTTTGCCTATAGAGCCAGCCATGACCCCTACATGACCCCATAAGAATCAAAAAGGGATAAAAAAACCCCACCCACTCTCAACTCCATTTTGTCAGCTGTCCCAGAACCGCATGCTGTGTGTGTGTGTGTGTTAGTTCTGCTCATCAGTAAACAGAATCTTTCTTTCCAATCAACCTCCATTTTATTCCTGGCTTGGAACCTGGATTTTTCTTCTTCGTACACCTCCTCTAATAGCAATAGTTTAAACAAAGACAATCGAATAAAAAAAAATAGTGAAACACAAAAGGACAAACATATATAGTAATCTGGAGGCCAGGCCTTGGAAAGAAAGCAGAAAGAAGCATAATTACGCTTGCAACCTGTCTTGATGATGGATGGAACAAGGTCAGCAGATGGGAAGGTGTCTTCATAACATTAAAAGCCTTCATCAATGCAATTGCTTCAGCTTTCATAGGAAAAGGGCCTCCCCATCATATCCTCATGGCATATAGCTTGCAAAACACAGTGTTATTTTTTTAAAAGAACAAAAAGCAGGTTATAAAAGGCTGGTGCTTATGAGAGCTTTTTTTAAAAGTATTGCCTCAGTATTTCTAAAGAACTGTAAGCTGAGGTCATTTATCGAGCCAGTATCTGATTTTGTTTTAATATAAACAAAGCTGCAGTTCAGTGGTGAGATGGCCTAGGGTCTCCTGTTGAAGCAGAGGGCTGGACTAGAAGACCTCCAAGGTCACTTCCAACTCTTATTCAGCGTTCTAGTTACTGGAAATAGCCAAAAGCTTTATGATGCTTTACAAGTCTTTTCTTCCTATGTTTTTCCTTGAGGCCCAAGGTTTACACGTTTGAGTGTATTGTTTGGATCAACCAAATTTGATCTGTTGGTTGCAATAGGAATTCTTCCAGCGGCTTGTCGTCTGAGCCTGTTTATGGGCAGAGAGCCGGGTTTCTATTGTGGCCCAACGGCGGTTAGCGGAGCTGGCGGCAGAGTTGGACAGTGAGGTTGGGGAGGGGATCTAGGCCAGTCCTAGAAGCTAAGGAAGGCTAGGACGAGGGCTCTGCCTCGGAGGCAGAGATGGGGCCAGGGCTGGCTGGCAGTTATCAGCTGCCTTCAGTCGGACAGCAGTGAGGCAGGGGAGCAGCTGGAGCCAGTTCCCAGCCTGCACATGCACAGAGCTGCCAAAAGAAAAGAACAATTACAAACTAAGGGTCAACGTGGGAGTAGTAAGGTCACAGGTGGACAGTGAATGGCCCCTCCCACAGGGATTAAAAGAGGAGCAAAAGGGGAGGGCCCGTTGGTTACAGCAGTATGAAGATCTGTTCTGTGCATCTCAGAGACTCCGTGCTGAGCCCTTCCTTGTCAGCACTGCGTTTGGGAATATTTACTTGGCAGCTCTCCAGACTAGGTAAGGTCTGTGCTCCTCCTTACACCCTTGAAAGACCATTTGCCAGGCCTTTGGCTGAAGGTGAATGCAAGTAATTCACCTTCGTTTAATAAGAGGTTTTGGCGGGACAAAGAGTCTGCTTAGTGCTTTTGGGGGAAGGCGAGGTCAGAACAGTTTCATACCTAAAGACCAGAACTCGTCTCCTGGTTTCTAGCTGGGAGCCTTAACCACTAGACAAAGCTGCCTCTCCCTTGTTACAAAAGTATGATTCAAAATCACTCTAGAACTTTCTGGCTCAGCGGACCAGTGGTGGCAGGGGATGGTTTTGTGTGTGCATGCGCACCGCTTTCACAAATGCATCTTTGCGCACCCATGCTCTCGCCGCCCACATTTGCAGCCTAGTTCCAAACAGGTTTTGCAACGCAGCACTGGGCTGCAGACATAAGGTTGGGGACCCCTGCCATAGAGAATGGGGGGAGGTATATATTTTCTTACTTTGGCCTGGGTCATAGCAGAATGAAACAAGGACACATTTTTATTTTTTTAAATACACACAAAACCTTAGCTTGATCTATTTTATTGTTTTTATCAGGAGCTAAATGCCTCCCTTTCTATCAGTCTGCCTCCAAAAATGGTTTGTCAGCTTTCTCAAAATTTAATATACAAGCAGAGAGACCAATAGGGCAAACAGGAAATGTTTTCTTTTTAAAAAGTACCAATTTAAGCTTTTTTTCCCCTCCCCCTCCATTCTTCTCTCAACAGCAAGAATGCTACCCCAATGCAAAAAGTTAATTTGTTAACCCAGAGTTTCAAAGACAACGCATTGCAAAGCGATTTCCCTGTTAATTAGGCCCCAGAGGCATCATTACCGGGTCAGAATTGAAATCAACCCAAAAAGCAATTTTCAAAGTTGCTAGAAGTGAGGACTC
This sequence comes from Toxicocalamus goodenoughensis, assembly GCA_032468175.1. NCBI lineage: Eukaryota > Metazoa > Chordata > Lepidosauria > Squamata > Elapidae > Toxicocalamus > Toxicocalamus goodenoughensis. The sequence continues at coordinate 5,820 of JANHFN010089594.1, forward strand.
TGGCAGCTAATGAAAAAAAAAGACCGACTGGAAAGTTTCAAGTCACCATCGATGCTTTTATTTCAAGAATAAAGAATTCTTGCATGCTCCCAAATTTTAGAAATTTTGTTTTTTTTAAGGACCCAAAAAGCTATAATCAATGAACCACCAAGAAACCAAATTGCAGAATTAGGGGAGGAGGGAAGGGTGACACTATTTTCCATAATTCATGTTAGCACCGGATGGTTCCCGATACCTTCCATAACGCAGAACACTGTTCACTCCTTGTGTGGAAGTTCGGAGTGCCTGAATTTATTCTTCAAGGTGTCTCTACCTTCACTGAGGAATATCAGGCTTTCTCAAATTGCTTGAAAGCCACCATTCATGGGGAATTCTTGGAAACCCTGAGACAAATGTGTCAGTATATAAGTAATTACGGTCTGGAAAAGACACAGGTCAGCCAATGGGGACTGTTTGGATTAGACGTGGTGTCAACTCGTAAAGTATTCTTGGCTTGCTCTCGAATTGCCATAAGGTAGGAAGATCTGATCAAATTCAGTTGCTATGACCAGAAGCACATTCCACTCATATTTTTCTCGATTGGGTCCCAGATTACCAGAGCTAGTTGTGCTTCGTTGGAGAATGTGATTTATGACACATCCTGGGAGGGAGGAAACAGGGTGGGCAGTAAATTACGTAGGGCAGAGCCAGGCAGACATGTTGCTCCTAATAAATTGGATTTCTTTTGAAACTTGGCTCAAGGCTCATGAATTAGGGCATCCATTGGAACCTTGATTCATGGTAACAGGTCAGCCAATGAGGACTGTTTGGATTATAGTAAAAGGTCAGCCAATGGGGACTGTTTGGAAACCGAAATATATTTGATGTATGGGGCCATAAGTGACAGTTTGGAGCCTGGGTGTGGCTTAGGTTTACTGGACTGTATATAAGTTAGTGTGCCTCCTCTGAAATGACTTACTTCTGTGAATATTACTTCTATGTTTCTGTGCTCCTGGTTTTGTATGCTGGTTGCTGCTGTATGGTATTGTACATAAAGAAGTGTCTTATGTAAAATGAATCCTGCTGAATTATTTACTTGTGTGCTGGTCAGATGTGCTGCAAACTCTGACAAAATTGAGAAGAAACTGAAAGGTTAATTCTTGCAGAATTTCCTTGGACACCTGGTTCTGCCTTCCAGTTGGATTTTGATGAGACTGCAACATGGCAAACGCTGCTTTCAGACTTTTGAGAGTCCAAACTAGCTAAGAGAGCATTACTCCTGACAGATAAGGGTGGGAATGTCAGAAAGCAACTATGAAGGATGTGATATTAGTGCACACAGCACAGCACGACTTGGGACGATAAGACAATGCAGAACTGGAGGAATATCTCTTTGGAGATCCAAGAATACTTGGGAGCAAGAGCTAGACTCCAGCAGATGAATTCTACCAGTTATGCTTTGCTGCCTCTGCATCAGAGGTCCCACCAAGGCCAAAAGGAAACATACAAAGAAGGAAGAAATTTAGACACTGACAAAATTGTTCAACTATAATTGCCATTGGGGTGTGTGTGTGTATGTGCATAATGGTTATCTTTTGATAGTTGAATGCAACAAAATTTCATTTTAATGTATGCTGATTAGTCTATATTTAAAATGACAATACTCAATTTTATTCTGCATTCTATTCTATTCTATTCTATTCTGCATTCCATTCCATTCCCCTCTTCTGTTCTATCCTATTCTACTTCTCCATTCTATTCTACTCCATTTCTCTATTCTACTCTATTCTGCATTCTGCTCTTCTCCTCTCCCCTCCCAGATTGCTGCTCCTGGAATTAATACTCAGTACCTCAGGATCTTGTTTGCCAACATAAGGATTGATTTTCACATTCTGATTTGAGTTATGAGTTGATTATTATCTTTTACAAACACACTTAATTTTAAACAGTGCTATTTTAGATTATACTTCATCTTCTCACAGCTGAGTGAATCAAATTTGTTTTTTCTCTTTTTTATACTCTGTGCAAATCTGAGCAGTCCCAATTCCTCAGGACAGGAACACCCATTAAGCAGTTTTGATTTTCATAGAAATTTATTCATAGAACTGACTTCAGTGGAACCTCCATAGGCACGGGCTATTTTAGTTTTCCTATAGGTAAAAAAAGAAAATAAAGTCAGGTTTTAACATTAGGCAGTAAATTATAAATCTGAGTAAGAGGCATGTAGTTCCTCCCACCAATTACAACCCAGACTGCATTTATCTAAATGTACTGACTGACCAACTTGAGTAGTGAGCTTCTAATTGCAACAGTGCTAAAACAAGAGCAGCTAACTGAAAGCATGCAAGAATCTCTAAGATTCCCAAACCTCTTCTGCTTGCAATGGCTCAAAATAATATCAGCCCCAGAGCTTATAAAGCATCCAAAATGTTATTGTTAAGGAGTCCCTAATGATTTGTAACCAAGGTGTGAAGAGAGATTCTGCAGAACTTTCTAATTTTGTTTGGGGGAGCTCCTTGCTCATACGTCTGGGTTAGCTAAATTCCACATTAAACGACTGGTCTCAGCTAATCCTTAACTATAAAATTTACTACATCCAAAAATGTTGGAAGAAGAAGAAGCTTAAATTAAAAGAATGCAAGGTAATAGACTGTAAAAGAAAATCTCTCCCCACGCAGGTAGGAAACAGACTGTGGGTATGCAGGTTGTTGAATAACATAATTCAAACTACTGTACCTTTTTGCTTCCCTGATTGGCTCACTGCAAGAAAAGAAATAAAACTTGTCAGTACATCTTTAAACATACAAGATATAAAACTTGCTTCAAATAATCCAACCAGTATGGCTGTTTTATCACTGGTTACTAACCATTTCCAAAGGAAAAAGCTTTGCTAAAGACCTTAGCTGTCTCAGGAGGTTAAAGATTCAGCTGAAACATTGTTCAATTTCTAAGGATCATGTTAGATTCTGTTTGGGGCACAGAGGACCACGGGAATGTGGCAAAATAGAAGTAGATAGGAAAAAAAGCAAAGATGCAACGGAATTTTGAAGGTAACAATAAGCATGTAATTTAATCATCGACAATGATTGCTTTTGGAGTTAAATGTTTGAAAAACAAATTACTGCAGCTAAGTTATTTTTACAACACAAGGGAGGGGGAAAGAAATATAGTATTTTTTTTCTGTATAAATCAACTGTAACAGGTGAGATGTCAGAGAGCTCTGCTAAACCTGGATTAGCACTCTAGTGGAATAAAACCTTGGTTTTAATTGACTGCTAGAGGGATACTTGCTAAACCGAAAATGAATGTTATACATGCAAAAATAGCATTATGCCTGTGTAAAGCTGCGAATGGATCCCGGCCACTAAACTGGAATCCAGTAAATCAATCAAGGGTTTTGTGGTATGTTAAGGAACAGAAATTAGACATAGAACATGTGATAGGCAATTTGCAACAGATTTGCTTCAAGTGACTAATAGAGGCAGCCACAATTTGATGCATACTGAATGGCCGTAACAAATCCAATCTATAAACTCCTCCAATTTCAGGCAAGTAAGCCAAATTAAGGTAGGGAGATACAAGGCCTGCATAGCACAATATATCCACAATGTGTTCTTGTCTTCTAGTTTATATAGCAAGAGAAGCTGCTGTTCTTGGAATGAAACACTGAGAGAATAAAAGCGGGAAGCTCACCAAACAACCCTTTTACTGATACAATGTGCTCCCCCAAAGTTACCTTTATTGATCTTTACCTGTAGCTTACAGGCAAAAAGGTGGGAATTTTCTTTCCATTCTATGAGAAGGAGAGAAATCTAGAGTTTTCCCAACCCTTTAAATTATAATTAACTAGCTCAAAGGGGATCTTCTGGATATTTTCTACAGAACCTTAGTAATATAGTTCAACCTAACTATGAAATAAATATGAACATAGGAACAAGCTATAAGAACTTATGTGTAGCACATGTACCTGGAATTATATTTGGGAACAGTTTTTTCCACTCTGCTAAACAAATAATTTCCTCAACACTTTCTAACTATTTACAAAGTCTGCATTATTATTACTATTAATCTTCTCATCACTCCTTAACACCCATCCCCTCCCACTTGTGACTGTATGACTGTAACTTTGTTGTTTGTATCCTTACGATTTTTATTGACTGTTTCTTAGTATGATTTGAGTGCTTATTGTACCCTATGACTATCATTAAGTGTTGTACCTGATGAATCTTGATGAATGTATCTTTTCTTTTATGTACACTGAGAGCATTGAAACAAGACAAATTCCTTGTGTGTCAAATCACACTTGGTCAATAAAGAATTCTATTCTCCTTCATTCCAATATCTATTCTATTCGATTCTTATTCTGTTCCCTATCCTATTCTATATCAGAGATTTTGATTTGATTTTTTGATTTTATTGTACTTCTATACCGCCCCTCTCCCGAAGGACTCGGGGCGGTGTACAGCAAATTTAAAAACAT
>JANHFN010089804.1:0-10275 GCA_032468175.1 Toxicocalamus goodenoughensis
TCCCAGCTGATCGGCTGGGTCTTCTTTGGTTGCCCTGCACAGGAGAACAGAGCTGGAAAGCAGGTTAGTGGGATGGGAAGGGAATAGGTATTTTGCAGGTTTGGGGACCTCTGGTATAACCTATATTATTCAGGAATGTTTACACATTATATAAAATGTATCAACAAAACACAGGTATTTAGAAATACTTAATCCTTACCATTTCTGACATTCAAAAAATAACAACTCAAAATCTGATAAGCTGCTCCTTGACTGTACCACTTCAAATTGCAGATCAGAGTTTCCATGCCTGAATAGTCTCTTCACATTAATTAGCTACATAAATTGAATGAATGAATGAAATTAATGGACACACCCATGTCCATTTATTAATGAAGAGAGTCCTCCCTATCTACAGCCACAGGAAAACTCACACTTGCAGCCTTAAATAGTCTGGACCAGAAATGTTTTTTTTTCCCAATAGCAGTTTTATTAAAAATTATAATAACAAATGAGAAAATTAATGAAAACTAAAAAAAGAGAATAAAAACAGTGCAGAAGACAATGCAGAAAAGAAAAAAGAAAAATATGAATTTAATAAAGAAAAAGAAAAGAAATACATGACTTTCCCCTTCATCACAAGTATAAACAATTTTAACAGCTTATCTTGTCTTAAAATGCAACAGCTATGGCTGGCCAGGGAATTCTGGGAGTTTAAGTCCACAAGTCTTAAAGTTGCCAAGTTTGGAGATCCCTGACTTGAACTCATATGTAAATTTATTACATTTATATGCCACTCATCTCATCCAAAGCAACTCAAACTGTAAAGCTTCTTCTGCTAAGGATTGAAGGAAATTCATGTGTTTTCAAAATAGTGGATCCAAGGATTTCTAATAGTCAAAAAGCAGTTAAGAAGTAATTGTTGAAAGTGATTAGAAAATAAAATATAAGAACTCAATATCCTTAAAGGTGCCATGGTTTTCACAAGACATCTATTTCCTCATCTCCCAGAGCTCTAAACCTTGTAGAGTCCACCATCTTGCAGTCTCTTCGCGAGGAACAACTGTCTGGAGCACTTGTGAGCAATCTCAAGACCTCTGCTTGCCAGAGAGAGGAATTACAAAGAGACATCTACTTGCTGGCTCTTTGTTTCACTGCTGTTATATTCTGTTGTGGTTATTTTCCTGATCTGTCAAGTTGGGAGCCTGAATAGCCTTAGGAACTGGGTAAAACCTTTTCTCTTGGGGCTGCCATTCAAGATTGAATTGATTTTGGCCTCTGATGATTAGATCTGTGTGTGTGTGAGAGAGAGAGAGACACACACACACACACAGAGAGACACAGAGAGAAAGACACAGACAGACAGAGACAGAGAGACAGAGAGAGACAGAGACAGAGAGAGAGAGAGAGAGAGAGAGAGAGAGATATTACGCATCATCACAAAATCTCCAGAACTGTAAAGCCTACAAACTTAAAATTTGGCATACTCTTGGCTTCTAGGTGCTTACTAAGGAAGGATTTTTCAAAATGACCATCAGAGCATTCGTATTTTGTATAATATTAACACACTCTGATGCTAAGGAGTTCTACTCCCCCTCCCCACCTGAAAAAAAATCTGTTCCAAATGCAAAACACAAGCAGAGGAGAAGAGTTTATGTTTTAGTTTTAGTTTCATAGCACCAAGCAGCTTTAGTACAGAACAGTTGAGCTAAGCCGTGCCCAGGCTCCTTACTGTCTCCTTCTTGCTCACACAGCAAATACTATTTCAGTTTCCAAACAGCTTTCAACTCTAGCCAGATGAATACTGATGGATGCTGGTAGGCAGAGGCAGAATTTTTTCCCCCTTATTTTCCTCCTGCAAAACTAAGCCTGACCACATCATTTCGTGGGTATTAAGCTAGTGATTATATAGAAATAATGTGTTTTATGGTGAGTTTTACACCAAGAGATTAATATATTTTATTTTTGTAACTGTATTGAAGAAACTTGGAGGTTACTTTTTATTTTTCCTTTTTTTATGAATGCTCTTTGTGTGTGTTCAGTTATGTCACAAATGTATGATGTGGCCTGGCTAGGGTTTTCTGACTCTCCTAAACTGCCATCAGTGATCTGAATTTTTGCAGGGAGTCCTAAAGGACTACAGGTCAAGAATAAAATACAAGGTTTGCATGCCAAACAGTCCAAAGCCTATCTTTTTCAGCCTGTGCTATTTTTTTTTAAGAGGAAGAGACCTTGAAAAACTGTTCTCACTCTGGAAAAGATCGCAGGGGGATTGAGAAAGGAGGACAGACCAAAGGAACCAGGCTAAGGCTACCAGATTTCAGCTAGAAAAATCTGGGCAACCACAAACAGACACTCCACACCACACAATCTCTTTTCTGCCATCCAGTGGTCATGTGAATTGTTTGCACCCAAATTTGACGGCTTTCTCCTGAGAAGAAAGTATTGACTGTACATACAGATTGCTTATATCCCTGCCTTTATTTTTACATATTACTCAAGGCGGCAAACATATCCAGCACCTCTTCCTCCTCCTATTTTCCCCATAACAACAATCCTGTGAAGTAGGTTGGGCTGAGAGAGAGAGAGAGTGACTGGCCCAAGGTCATCCCGCTGGCTTTCATGGCTAAGGTGGGACTTGAACTCATGGACTCCCACTTTTTAGTTTGGTGCCTTAATCACTAGACCAAATTGACTCTTACAACTGCAATTGGGATTGAAAATTCCATCACTAAGTGATGCAATCATTAATTGAGTCGTCACGTGATCATGCTTGATTTTACAATATTTTTCTACAACTGTTAAGTGACTTATGTGGTCCTTAAGTGAATCCATGTTCCCCAATTGAGTCTGCCTGTTAGAAACGGGCTGGGAAGTTCACACATGGTGATCACACGACTCAGGGTGCCGCAACCCTAGTAAATACCTGCTGTTTGCCAGGCACGTAACCATGGAAACACTGCAATAGTTTTAAGTATGAGGAGTTAGTCATAAATCACTTTTTTCAAGGCTGTCACAGCTTCAAATGATCTCTAAACAAACGACCATAACTTGAGGACTACCTGTATATCATTCCTGTTTCCTGAACTCTTGAAACACAGATTAAAGACTGAATCACTGCTGCCCCTAGGTGTAAAACTGATGCTTTGCAGTAAGGGAAGATTAGAAGGGGGCCAAGGTCACTAGACGGTCTCTGGCTGCTTATCCCCAAGTGACAAATTATACACAGACGTGAATTTCCACCACACTATTCCTTTTCATAATAAGCAATATGATGCAGAGCGAAAGAGAAAAAGAAAAAAAATGAGCCAAAGAAATTAAGAACATGAGTTAAAAGAAAAAGGAAATGTAGCTAACGTACTAACACCATTCCTTACATCCTACCAGGTGGATCCATGGTCAGGGCAAACATTGAAAGCAATATATGGCATTGCACTGCAAGCTTTGCCCTTGTCTATGTGGATCACATAACATTGCATGCATGCACAAGGGGGTTGAAGCTTGCATCACAACTACTTTTGCAGTTTTGGTGACTGCATTCAAAGTAAAGGTGCCTTTCTCCATTCCTTTCTACCCTTGCACCCCCAGCCTTGCTTTATACATTACTTTTCACACTTTCTGGATTATCAGATTTTATTCATTTATTTGTCGAATTTGTATGACCACCCATTTTACGTAAAGTGACACTGCCTGGTGTGCAATAAAACCAGAGATTAAAACGTTCAATAAAATCAGTTAAACAACAAACTTGGATAAAAACAAATTAATGCAAGATCACAGGAGGAGAAATATTTTATTGATTATATTTTTATCTCATCTTTATTACTTTATAAGTAACTCAAGGCAGTGAACATGCCTAATACCTCTTCTCCTTTATTTTCCCCATAACAACTCCATGAAGTGAGTAGGGCTGGGAGAGAGGGACTGTCCCAAATCATCCAGGTGGCTTTCACAGCTAAGGTGGGACTAGAATTCAGTCTTCTGGTTTCTGGGCCAATACATTATACTAAAGTGGCTCCCACACCAATTGCAGATAATATAGCCAGCTTGCAAGGTCACTTTCACTAGGTGATACCTGGGCTTGTTGGGGGGGGGGGGATATTTAAGATAAGGAATGATGGACTGAATGTGTACACCAACTCGCAATCAGATATCTCAGTGTTTTGGGCAGAGACCTTGTTGCATATGAATCACTTAAGACTACTGTCCTCAACACTGGAAAACACCTCTTCTGGCGGAACAAAACCTGTGAAGGTAACTGTGGTTGACAAAATGTAATATGCAATCATCATCTTGGCTTGTGTCTCTCACAAACACTCATGCAAACATCACAACCAATGAAGCAGAATTCAGTGATGAAAAGAATGCTAACAAAAAGGGAATCACATTTCTTTTTGTAAAGATTCCATCTTACCATGAGCTGCGGTGGCACAGTGGTTAGAGTGCAATACTGCAGGCTACTTCTGCTGATTGCCAGCTAACTGCATTGGCAGTTCGATTCTCACCAGGCTCAAGGTTGACTCAGCCTTCCATCCTTCCGAGGTGGGTAAAATGAGGACCCAGATTTTTGGGGGCAAGAGGCTGACTCTGTAAACTGCTTAGGCTTAGAGAGGGCTGTAGGGCACTGTGAAGCGGCATGTAAGTCTAAGTGCTATTGGTATTGTTGATGTCCAAATGAAAGAGAAATCTAGAGGAGTGGGGCACCAGGGATGGGTTCCATGGAGAGATGTTTTTCTGCGGACTGGAGGAGCCGTGGTTTCGCATGCTGCCTGCATACCTCAGATGGGGCTTCACTTGTTTGCACAGTCTGGTTTCTGGCATGCCGTGGTCCAGTGCTGGTCCACGGACCGGGAGTTGGGGACCCCTGATCTAGAGGACAAGTGGAATGGAGTGGGATGGTGCTGCACTTTCTGACTGGGGAAAACCAGATTCAAATCACCCTCCTAGAAATTCTCTGGGTTCCCCTTTCTCAACCTAGAGACTCCCGCGAGACGCTGGTTGTTGTCGAGATACACAAAAGATCTCTGAGTGAGTTACCTTGAGGTCCTAGAGCAGGGATGTCAAACTTAATGTCATTGAGGGCCGCATCAGAGTTATGTTTGACCTTTGGGGGGGCATGGCCAGGATGGGCATGGCCACCTCAATGTCACTCATGTGGGGGGCACCAGTGGCGGCCCAAGCGTTCTGCCAGCAAAAATGGGCTCTTGAGATCCGTTTCTGGCTGCGACAGCCTCCTGCAACCCCCTGCCAGTGAAAACGGAGGTTGGGAGGGTTATGTGTGGCCCTCCCAAGCTCCATTTTCAGCTGCTGTGGCCTCCTGAAACCATCTGCCAGCAAAAATGGAGACCCCATGTTTCCGTGGGCAGGGGCACCACGGGCCAGTTGTTTACTATTCCCAGGGTGGCCCCATGAGCAAATCAGGCCCATGGGCAGGGGTGGGATTCAAATTTTTTAACAACTGGTTCTATGACGTAGCTAGGTGGGTGTGTCCATGTGACTGGGTGGGCGTGGCTTTTTTTTTTTGCAGCAACCCCTTCTGGGCCTCAGGGAAGCCTCCTGGAGGGCGTTTTTCCTGCCAGGAAGTTTCCCTGGGGCCCAGGAAGGCAAAATATGGAGGGGGGCAAGGGGGATCCCAGCACAGTTGTTCATAGGAATAGCTGATGGTCAGGAGGGCGGAAGAAATACGTTAAGGAGTGACTGGGCAGGGAAGAACCCACTCAGTGATGTCGGGCATGTTCATGCACGATAAGGACTGACTGGGCGGGGAGGGGAGGGGCGGGCAGAGAAGGGTGTGGCCAGCCAGGGGCACGATTTGCCGGTTCTCCAAACTGTGCCGAATCTTAACAACCGGTTCTATAGAACCAGTCTGAACCAGTAGAATCCCACCCCTGCCCATGGGCCTTGAGTTTGACACCCCTGTACTAGTCAAAAGGCAGGAGATAAATTCAAACATATCAACATTTCTCCCAGTTCAACTTCTATTTCCCCCAATTGGTGTGTTAGTCCTTTTTTTTTCCCAAGAAGGAATACAGCCCAACCAGACAACTACATGAATAGAAAATTGTAAGAATGTTGACCCTGCAGGCATCTGGGCTAACCTTCACTTTGCATTTGTGGTATACCCATTAACCATCATTCAAAATTAGTTGGAATTATGTTAACGATCAAACTGTAGGAGAACAACCCTGTTAGTATGAGCCTGGTACTAACACGCTAACAAACTAAGCTAACAAGTCTTATTCCAAGACCTAAGATGCAGCTCCTGAACATTCCTTCTGATTTATTAACTCTGAACGTTAGTTAGCAGGAAGCATAAATAGCAGAACTCACTTTCCGAAAGCACCAAGATATTTATATCCTGATTCACAAACTTCCATTTTATGATACCTGAACTGACCTTTTCTATTCTGGGGCTAGCTATTCTGCTTTTTTCACAAAGGTGGTCAAAAGATCGGGGATCATACTAGGCCGTACAAACTAATACATACTCGATTCACAAATGATTAAGCTGATAGTTGGACATCGACGGTCCCACACATGAATGAGACAGGGTTAATAATCTTAATGCAGACAGGTTCATAGTACTAACACACTAACAGAATGTTAGAGAAGATGGGTTTGAATAAAATACTGACTCACGTGATTAAGTATTAACAAAGTTTACAAGGCTTAGCTTTTAAAAAGGTGAGCTAAGCAAAATCAACCTCCCTATCAGTGGTGGGATTCAAAAAAATTTACTATGGGTTCTGTGGGCAGGGCTTGGTGGTCATGGCAGGGGAAGGATACTGTAAAATGCCCATTTCTACTTCACTCCAAGGGAAGAATATACTGCAAAATCTCCATTCCCTCCCCACCCCACTAACCTGCTTTCCAGCTCCATTCTCCTGTGTAGGACAACCAAAGAAGACCCAGCCAATCAGCTGGGACTTGGGAGGCAGAGAATTGATGGGTGGGGGGCCAGTCAGAGGCATTTAAATCATGAGTCTCGAGCCAAACTTCCAAAACTTAAAAAATATTTATTGGGAGTTAACATGCCGGCACTGCCTGGGTGTAGTTGACTCTGAGACCATCATTCATTGTCACCCTTGACCCTGGTTTTCCCCCCACCCTCTCAGTGTATCATATGTAATTCATATTCTCCAATGGGACACATCCATAGCCCAGAGTCATCAATCATGCTCTCCAGTTAGAATTTTGCATGGCAGAAAATTCAGTCACCTAGTTACTATCTTTGAAAACATTTATGGAATTCACTTTTGGTTTTGCAAGCAGCTGCACTGCTCCCTTCTCCCTTTCTGTTGCTGACTCTAAAAAGACTATAGAATATTTTATGAGTTGACATTTGCCTTTTTTGGTAGCAAAAAAATTATAAGACAGGGTCTTTTGATGGAAACATAGGTAACACCAACAATAACAACAACAATAAATAAAAATTCAGATCTGAAAGAGATCGGTAGCCAGGGTGAGATTCTGAGTCCCCCCTATGGGTATGTCAAGCAGCTGTGAGGATTTGTTTTAAATAAAATAACATAAAAATATTATGTTCTCTTTTTCTGTCTTTATGACGTTTTTGCCATTCTAAAAAGTCTTGGTTGAGGGTCTCGGGTGCTCTTCAAGTTGGCTGGTTGTCTCTCTGACATTTCCTTACCCAGCTAAGGAATGTTATCATTGCCAGAAGGATGGAGGAGATGGAGGAGGAAGAAAAGAGGGGAAATAAAAAGTAGAAAAAGCAGGAGGGAGAAGAGGAGAAGGAAAAGCAGGAGGAGGAGGAAGAGGAGAAATAAAAGGACTAAAAGGAGAAGGAGGAGGAGACGGAAAAGGAGAAGAAGGAAAAGGAAAAGCAGGAGGAAAAGAAAGAAAAGAAACAGAAGAAGGAAAAGAAGTAGTAAAAGGAGGAAGAGAAAAAAGAGGAGGGGAGAAGGAAGAGAAGGCGAAGTAGTAAAAGGAGGAGTTGAAGGAAAAGAAACAGGAGGAGGAAAATAAAAAGAGAAGGAGGAGGGGAAGAAGAAGGAAGAGGAGAAGAAGTAAAAGGAGGAGAAAAGGAGGAGTAAAAAGGAGGAAAAGAAGAAGGAAAAGGAGCAGGAGAAGGAAAAGGAGAAAAAAAGGAAGAGTAAAGAGGACGAGAAGGAAAAATAGGAAAAGAAGGAAAAAAGAGTAGCAGGAAGTGAAGGAAAAAGAGAAGGAACAGGAGAAGAAAAAGAAGGAGAAGGAAGAGAAGAAGAAGTAAAAAAAGAGGAGAAAGTGGAGGCGAAGGAAAAAGAGCAGAATCAGGAGATCTACCCAAACAACCTCCCAGTACTACCCAAACCCTTCTGCATGCTTCTTTCACCTTGGCCAAGCGGGCCCGTTTAATGAGGTCGTTGAGTTTCCGCAGCGCGGCATTCCGGGGCAGGCTCTGGATGTCGCGGAAAAGATCCTGCTCCTCAGCTTCAAAGAGCTTCCGGTTATCCGGGATGAGCAACGGGTGAGACCAGAAGGAGCCAATGTAAACTCGGATGACCTCGGGGGTGTTGACAATCTTCCCCAGCGACCACATCAGGGCGCCGTAGACGCGCATGAGCTGCTGGGTCTCGATCTGGTCGGCCTTGTTGAGGACGACACGCATCTTATCCTCGTGGTTCTTCAGGGCTTTGATCACCTCCGAAAACTCATCGGAGATGTCCAGCTTGTGAGCATCAAAGAGGAGGATGATGCGGTCTACCCGCTCGGCGAACCACTCCAAGACGGCGGCAAAATCATAGCCTGGCCGGGGAAGGGGGAGAGCGAAAAAAAGAAGGGAATTTTTTTTAAAGACAAGCGAGGAAAAAAACCAGGCGTTCGGGAGTTCTAGTCTCTAGCCTTCAAGACAGCAAAGACAACTGGGTGACTTTGGGCTAAAGAGCAGAAGATGGGGAGTTCTAGTTCCACTTTGGATATGAAAGTCGGATGGATGATTTTGGGCCAATCACTAGGAGACAGTGATTCTAGTCCCTCCTTAGACATGAATGAAAGACAGATGAGTGACTTGGGCCAATCATGAGGAGATGATGAGTTCTAGTCCCACCTTAGGCATGAAAGCCAACTGGGTGACTTTGGGCCAGTCCCTTTCTCTCAGCCCAGCCCACCTTACAGGATTGTTGTTTTGGATAACATAGGAGGAGGAAAGAGTATGAGGTATATTTGCCTTGTATTTTGTTCTTTTAAAAATATTAATGTGTAGGTTTTCTACAGTTATGCTTTTCAACAATATAAGCCAAGTTCCCCTTTATTTTATATAAGATGGGTGGCCAAGAGATTTAATTAGAAATAAAATTAAAAAATCAAGTTTAAAAAAATCAAACTAAAATAATTAAAAATTAAATTAAAAAATTGAAAATATTTTTAATTATAAAGGAAAATGTAATAAAATGTAAAATAATATGAAACATCAAATAATATCTAAAATCAAATGTAACATAATAAAATATATCTAATTAAATAACTAATAAATTAAATGATGTTAATTACATTAACTGATGTTGAATTAATTGCATTCAATAAGTTAAATTAAAAAGTAAAATTATTAAATTAAATAAAAAAACAAATTTAACTGATGTTAAATTAATATTAACTGATATTAACTGATGTTAAATTAATTACATGCAATAAAAATTAAATTAAGTTAAAAAGTTAAACTATTAAATTAAATAAAGAATAGATTAAAATAAAAAATAAATGAAATCATTACATTAAACAAATAATTAAGTTAAAAATTAAGTTAAATTAATGAAAGTTAAGCAATTAAATGAAATGACAAAATGAAATCCATTCAACACATGAAATTCAATTATGAAATTGAACTGAACTAAATTACATAAGTAATTCAATCAAATAGAAAACAAAATTAAATCATGACATGAGATGCCATAACTCGTCACAAATTAAATTACATTAAATAATTTAAACAAAACCAATTCTATCTATTAAACAAAACTATTAAATGAAACGAACTGGAAGCTTTCAAGAAGTGATTGGACTGCCCCAACTGTCAGAAATGGTGTAGGGTCTCCTGCTAGGGAGGGGGTGGGATGGAGCGTTGGATTAGGTGACCTTCCAAGCTCCCTTCCCACTCTTGTACTTCTGCTACTATGGAAGTTAAGTTCCAATTCAATTAAATATTTATCGGCACTCCTATTCCAAAGATCTGGAAGCTCTTATTTCATCTGGAGCCATTGTAAGCTTTCCATTAAATTCTGCATATTATCGAATTCTGGTATATCTGATGATGGTGATGCTATCTATTATTTAATAAACCCACCACGAAGCTTTTGGAAGAAC
>JANHFN010089901.1:0-10271 GCA_032468175.1 Toxicocalamus goodenoughensis
TTGGAGAGTAGGTTGTTTGTCTCTAAGTGGAGGATGATGGATTGGTTAATAATTGATTCCATGACTTTACAGGTGACACAGCATAATGAGATTGGTCTGTAATTTTCAGCTAGGCTGGGGTCTCCCTTTTTGAAGATGGGGATGATTGTGGCTAGTGACCAAGGTTTGGCAAGGAGCTGGTCCTGAAAGATTTTTCAAAGATTATGCTTAGAGGTTCGGATATGGCAGTGGATAGCTTTTTAAAGAAGTAGGCACATATCCCGTCCGGTCCAATAGATAGAGATAGTTTTAGATTGTGTAGTGCTTTTTCAACATTGTTCAATATAATTAGGTAGAATTGGCTGAACAATCTCAAATTACAGGACAATCTGTACTATTCCTTTTAGAATATATTCGTGGATAATATTTCTAAGACTGATAGAAAGGAGGGAGAGAAAAATTAAACTGGAAATATAATCCCCAGATTATTTTTATCTTGATTGCAAGATCTCTTTCAGTAACAATGGAAGGATCTTAATCAGCCTAATTTTTTTCTTACCTGCATCCACACTGTTTGAACTATGCCACTTTGAAACCAATCTGGTAAGGAACTTTACAGTTAACTTAAAACAATGTTATTCAATGTGTTACATACATCAGCCTTTTCTTAACAGACTGTTATTCAAATAATATATTGCAGAGTCATCAACATCAAGGCAGTTTCATATAGCCAAGGCGTTATTTCCTTTTGTGCTATCCTGTTTGTAACTTGTTAGAGACAAAGTCAAGTAGTGACACAAAGTAAGCTAATATGCAGTGCTCATATGCAAAATTCAAGATTTGAGATAAACCAAACAGAATTGAGATCCAAAAAAAACATTCGTACAAAGGTTGAAATTGACAAGTCACTCAGCTGCCATCATAGGCCCAAACCTTACCAAAACACCAAAATTTCCTTAATCCTCTCTTATTAATTCATACCCTAAGGCCAGCTCTCACATTAGCCTCTAGAGTCTAAACCTAAGAACAACAATCCATTCTTCCTATCACTCTTCCAGCTTTTTCTCCCTAACAGCATTGTATAAACAAAAAGATTTTCCACCAATAATATCTCCCTAGACCATCCTCTTAATCAATGACCATCCTATCAGATAACAGTTCACATTGCATTGTTACAAAATTTTCAAGTTGTACCAAGCCAAATGGCAAGTTGTTTTGACAGATCTGCCCAGGCCCAGCAGTTTCAAGGCTCAGACATGTGAAAGATAACTGCAAAGATCCAATTCCACACCCACGCCTATTATGTTCTGTTGTGGAATAATACAGCATGGAATAACAGACCAGCTTTGGACACTCTTCTCAGATTTCTTCCTTGGCTCTCCCCCTTCAGTACCAGCATTTATCAGCCTCTACAGATAAGGCTCCATATACTACAGCCTGATTCAGCAACATTTCCTCTTATTACATGCACGTTGTTTGCTTTTGTCTCAGTAGCACTATCTTAATACTATGCTTCATGGTGCAACCTTACTGTGCAATCTCTATTTTTCCTGTAAGACATTTAAAAATTCCCTGCTTTTGCTCTTGCTTTCTTGTCTATCTTAATAATTCCACCACTGGCCATCTCATTTCAAAGCAACCCTGGGTGGCTTATAAATGTTAAAAGCAATAAAACTATAAAAGATACATATTCTAAAAACAATAAAAATAAAACTACAATCCAAAGTGAAGATAAAGTTTATGTCACAACACCCGTTAACTCCCAAATCCACCAGATATCTGAACTGTAATCTCAACTCACTTCCACTTACCTTCAGTTTTAATAAGTGTCAACCAATTCAACTACATCCACTTTATTCATATAGCCCCAGAAATGTAACAGAAAAATGATATTCTCTGACCATGATTCTATCAATCTCAATTGGCTTTTTTTTCTTTTCTAATTTTTCATAAAGTTACTTTGAACAAATATATTGGGGGGGATATCAGCTACCCAACTGACAAATTGGATATCTTGAGAAACTCTGAAGGCCCAATGTTTTTTGAAACACACAAGAAAATCTGAGGAAGCCTTACTGAAACAAGAACTGAAGGGATTACTTCCTGCCTAGTAGTTAGTAGTTCTCTGATGAATGTGAAAGACTGTGTAGCAGGACTTCTGTTGTCTGAATAGCTATGAGAACAACTTCCCCAGAAGATGAGGGTTGGAGAGGGAAATCGTTTGCTCAACTTATTTGTAAAGGTGCTTATCCAAAGTGGAACCACGAGGTGGCACTAATGTCAAAGGAGAAAATCTTTCAATTTTTCTTTTAAACAGTAGTCCTCACCTCTACCAAAAACTTTTTTGTTTGGGGAAGAGTTTTGTGACACTTGAGACATTATTTTGCCTAGAGTTCTATATTTGGATCTGAAAGTATTCCTGGCTGACCTTCCTTCTTTCAATGCCCATGAAAGATACTATTAGTTTAGATCCAGAAACTTTATTGTCCAGCTTTGCAGATAAATCATTTTGGGATTTTTTAAAAAAGGGAATTTACTTTTTGGCAAAGAGAAAAAAAATGCCTTCCATTTTAACTAAAGGAAAAGTGCCATCAAGCTCTGTAAACTTTTAATTCTAAAATTAGGAAGTAGAATTAGAAAAGTACAGCATGTCAGTAATTAATGCAAATCACATGGAAATTGGCAAATATTATGCTTATAGTTATTTTAGATTGGAATCTTGAGTAGAATAAATCATTTTTTGTCTAGCAATTTAACTACTTATCAACTGAGGCTTGCGAAGATAAAAGAGGTTGCAACAGAATGCAATGCAATTAACTAACTGCTTGCCAGGTGAAGCTAAGAGAATGTAACAGCTTCTCACTTTAATATGCTTCATAACAAAAGAGGAAAACTGGTGTGGTCTTGCACCACATTTCTAACAAATCCTAAAAACCTAATAGCTACCTCACAAAGAGGGCAATCTGCTTTTCTTAAAGACTAGAGATAACAGTCTTCATCTTTGAACTCTGAACTCCAGAGATGGAACCCAATGTATTAAGATGTACAAACCCACTCAGAAAGGTGGGAAAAGATTAGATTCCTCTCTTCTAAAGCACCCTATTTACATTTCAAAATCTGATCCATAGGGTTGAGAAATTCTAAGCTGATATTTATGAGGTATGGGAGAGGATTCCTAGTGTATGAGCTGAATGTCATTTTTGAAATTTTGTATTTCAATCTCAGTGGAATTTATTTAGCTGGATTTATTCATGTTTGCAGCTTCTGAGATTTGGATGCCAGTATTTACAATTCCTCATTCAATGATTCTGTCAGGAGACATTATCTCTTCAGTCAATAGCTCTTGAATTCAACTCACTCCAATCCCATTTATACTGATAGAAATGAAATAAATTCCTATAGATAATTCCACTATCAATATCCTCCCTTTTGTGTCTTTATATACTAATTTTGATGCTATTTCTTCCTTAATGTATATTGCTACCCCTTTTTTTCTTCTGCTAGTGTTGTTTATAATTTTCCTATTTTTTTGTATTGTAAGCATCTCTCGTCTTGGTTTTTAATGTGCACTTCTTGGAGACACACTACATCCATCTTCTGTTTCTCTATTTTAGATAATATTATTTTTTTTGTTGGTGTCTTTAAACCATTCACACTGATTGATAGGAATTTCAGTCCCTGTTCCATTTTTATTTCTGTTCCAATCTCTGTCTTCTGTTTGTTCTAGTTTCTCTTTGGTTTCTGGTTCTTACTCCTTCTTCTTCTGGGTCAGCTATCCCCTCGTTATTTCCTTTTTCTTGTTCTTTCTATTATCTTGCTGTTATTTCTCTTGAGTCAGTAGGTCCAGTTCTTTTATGCTGCTGCTTTCCTCTTCGGGTCCAACCAGCTGCTCATAGAAGTCTTGAGCTTTTCCCAAATTATCAATTTTTATTTTCTTATTATTCCATGTTATCAGCATTCCTTCCAGCGTAATCCATCGGAATAAGATGTTCTTTTTGTTTAGTTGGCTAGCCAAAAATTGGTAGTCCTTCCGTTGCTCATGTACTCTCCTGGGGATCTTTTTCAATACGACTATTTCTTTTCCGTTGTACATCATTGGTTCCTCTCTAGTAATTTTATAAACAATGTCCCTTACTTTCCTTAAAACAAATCTTGTATGGACCTCTCTAGGGAGTCTGTGGAGCCTGATATACACCCTGTAAACGTCATCAATTTCATTTATCATTTCTTGTCTGTCACTCTGTAGGGCGTCTGCCATCAGTTCAGCCATCAGTATTGTTAGGTCTTCCTTTTTTGATTCTGTTACATTCTGGAACCTTAAGAAAAAGGAAGCCCGATCCATTTCAAGGTGGATAAGAGATTCTTCCATTTCTTTGTTGTATCCTGAGATCTTCTGGTCCATTGCCTCTAGTTTTTTCTGTCTGTTCCATTTTGTTTTCAATTAATTTTTTTATCCTTTCCTCGTTTTTCCTGATCGGTTCTTGGATGGACCCAATTTTACCATCTAAATTGTGTATTTCTACTTTCATCTCTCCCATTTCCGATTTTACTTCTGCTTTAATCACTACCATATCAGATTTGATCTCCATGTGGTTATTCGACATAGTTTCTTGTAATTTGATCGTTTGCTGTATTGTCAGTAGGGTAGTTTGCATCATTTGCATGGTAAGAGTGGTATTCAGTTTTTCTGGAGTCAGCATCCTTTCAATTGTTTGCTGATTTGATGTAGCCGGGCTGGAGATTGACACCAACAATGTAGGCTTTTTCCCCGTCTTGGTGGTCGTAACGCTGGTCATCCCTCTGATTATTTAATGCTGTTCTCCTAAGATCTTATAGATGTTCTCCCAAATTACCATCCGGGTCAATTAGTTTCTTTTGGAATTTTTTCCTCAATTTGATAGTCAATAAGTTAATTAATAAACCCAAAAAATCAATATTATGAAAATAGGTAATATCAGTTAATATCAATTATTTGTGAGTAATTAGTGTTAATAGTCAATAATTACTGATTTGTCAATATGCTAAATAATAAATATCTATAGGAAATAAAAGCATTTTATTACTAGGGATATACGCACCGAATATAGTTTTACAAAACTATACATTATAAAATTATTGAAGTAGGACATCAGAACATATGTGTAATTGGGGACTATAATGCAATAATAGACATTTGAAAAAATTATGCTAGTGAACAAAAATGTAAAAAGAAAAGAAATGCACGACCAAAAACCTTCTTTGAAATATCGGAAGAATTGAACTTATTGGACTTATGCAGAATAATGAACCCAGGAGAAACCAAATTCTACTCCAACCCGCATAAATCCTGGTCTAGAATAGATATAGCCTGGGTAAATGAAGATCTAATTAAAGAAATTGAAGGAACAGAAATAATGCCAAACACTTGGGCCAACCATAACCCATCCAAAATAACATGGAAAGGGCAGACGAAGAAAAGAGGCAGGAAGATGCTAAATTCACAAATCCTAAAAGAAAAAGAATATATTCAAAAAATCTCGGAAGAACTAGAACTATTCTTTAAAGATAGCAAAAAACAGCATACCTCATTGCAAAATCTATGGGAAACAATGAAGGCATATTTGAGAGGAATAACGATAACCTATACAGCAAAAAGAAAAATGGGGGAATCACAACAGATTAATAGGGGAGATAAAGAGATTAGAAGACAAATTACAAAAAGGCCCCGGGGAAAGAACAAGTTAGAAACAATTTGGCCCTAACAAAACACAAATTGAATATTTTAGAGCAAGAAGAATTGGCAAGGGATTTAAAATATACAAAACAAATTACTTTGAACATGCAAACAAACCTGATAGATGGTTGGCCTACAAATTAAAAAAAGAGAATGAGAGAAGAATCATACATCAACTATTAAATAAGAATGGAATTGAGGAAACCAATATGAAGAAAAAAGAAATTGCAGGAGAAATTTTTGAAAATCTCTACAGCCAGGAAGATAGAAATAGGAAAAATAGATGAATATTTGAAAGGATAAATGCCCCACCCACTATTAGAAGAAAAAAGGGAATTCTTAAACAAGGAAATAACACTTATTGAATTAAAGGAAGCAATTAAAAGAAAAAAAACAATAAAACCCCAGGGTCGGATGGCCTACCAGGAGAACTCTACAAAAATATAGGAGAATCAGTAGAAAGTGTATTCGTGGAAGTTTGCAATGAGGTATTGTTAAAAGTAAAACTACCAGATTCGTGGAAGGAGGCCTTTATTACATTAATTCCAAAAGAAGGTCCAGATGCTAGGCAAATTAAAAACTACAGATCGATATCCCTCCTAAATGCTGACTATAAAATCTTCATGAGTATAATGGCAGATAGGTTGAAGAAAATATTAAATGATAGAATACATCCCAACCAAAATGGTTTCCACCCAACATGACAAATTAGAAACAAGAACAATAAATAACATTAGAATATTATGAAGTGCATCCAGGAAGCCAAGTAGCTCTTGTCTTCTCAGATGCACAAAAAGATTTTGATAATGTTAATTGGGAGTTTATGATGCAACAGATTAAATTGATGAAATTTGGAAAAAGATTTGAGAAAATGATAGAAATGATCTACTCTATCCAAAAGGCTAAGGTATTAATAAATGGAGAAATGACAAAACCATTTGAAATAATGAAAGGCATTAGGCAGGGATGTCCACTGTGCGAGGGGTGAATCTATGTTACTCCATTTTTATGTCTCAAATATCAGAAATATATTCGCTTATGTGTACGTGTCAAAATGCATGCTGTTTTGAAAAACAGGAACAAGGCAAGAACTGTAAAAGTTCCTGGTTAAGTGGGGAAATACTGATGATGTGTACAAAGAAGTAAATGTGTAAAAGTGTGATAGGTAGATTGTGAGCCAAGCCATCGTATGATGGGGCGGACACAAAGGGTATAAAATAGCTGCTTATGCTATGCTAAAATGTTCCTTCTCGCTGGGAGGAACCCACCTTTGCAAACACGTATATTAAAAGTTGTTACCTTTTGGACCAACGAACCTGGTGTGGAGTGGAAGTTCTTTACTCCAGATGACAACTGTCACCTCTTCTTTTCATCCTGACATTAGAAACACTACTGAGAAGAATTAGATTAAATAAGGAAATAAAAGGAACACAAATCAAAAAGGAAAAATACAAACTACAGGCCTTTGCTGATGACATGGCAGTGGTTATTGAAGACCCACTAGAATCTGGCCTAATATTATTGCAGGAAATAGGGAAATTTGGCAAAGTAGCAGACCTCAAAATTAATAAAGATAAAAACAAAATGCTAGTTAAAAACCTGACAGTAAAAGACAAAAGGGAATTAGAAGAAGCAATGGGTCTCCAAATTGTTTAAAAAATTAAATATTTAGGTATTTGGTTAACGGCAAGAAGCTCAGCCTTAAAAAAAGATAATTATATAAAAATGATACAGCAAATAAGAAATGACCTGGAAAAATGGAGAAAATAAGAGATCTCATTCTTAGGGAAAATAGCTACAATTTAAATGAATATCCTACTTAAATTGTTATATTTGTTCCAAACTATTCCAATAAAATTAGATTAAAAAAATTTCAAAGAGCTAAATAAAATAACTATGAAATTTATATAGTCAGGGAAAAAAGTACGAATAAAATCAATTTATCCCCAGGATAGTAAAAGCAGAGGTGGCTTTGGACTCTTAGTATGGGAGACCTACTACAAAGCAGCATCTTTAGTATGGATTAAAGATTGGATTAAATTAGAAAACAAGAGAATCTTAACATTAGGACATGATATGCAAATAGGGTGGCATGACTTCATATGGGACCCCAGGAATAAGAATCACTCCTACTTTTATAGACATGTCTTGCGAGATTCACTGATAAACACTTGGGAGGAAATCAGGAAGAAACACTATACCAAAATTCCAGGCTGGCTGTCCACTATGGAGGCAATGATCCACCCAAATATCACTAAAAAACTTAAATATTTTCAACTTTTGGATAATAAAGGAAAGACTCAAAACAACTCAAGAATTAAAAACACAAGGAATATTTATAGATTGGTGGCCATACCTTTAAGCGCAGATGAGATATAAAAAAGATTTAGAAAAATTCGAATTCGAAATAAAAACAATCCAATTAGATAAAATATTGTTAGGACCAGAAGAAAAAAATAATATCTAAAATATACAAATATTTACTAAATTTTGATTTAGAAGAGGAAATCATTAAAGGACCAATGTTGGCCTGGGAAAACGTATGGCAAAAAAACTTTTCCATGACAAAATCGGTTGCTTACAAAGAACATTTATATAAAATGCTCTATCGATGGCACTTAGTACCATCAAGGCTCGCAAAAATTTACCTCAAATTGAATCCAAATTGTTGGAAATGTAAAAAAACACAAGGCATCTTTTTTCACGTCTGGTGGCTATGCCCAGAAATTAAGAAATATTGGATTAAGATACAAACATGGCTAGAGGAAATGACCCACTGCAGATTGGAGTCGAAGTCGGAATTTATCCTGGGAATCATTAAAGAGAAATATCCCCAAAAGATTCTATATTTAGATTATCGAATTGCGCTAGCTCAGACCTGGAAGATGTCTACCACTCCATCAAATGACATAATTCGCAAAATTTTGGATTGTGCAGAGATGGATAGACTCACATTGAAATTAAAGGACAAAGAGGACTCAGAGTACTACTTAATCTGGAATATCTGGTATCAATGGTTAGACAGTAAAACATGATAAAGAAAGGTCAAAAAAGGAAATAAAATTGATATATAGGTAGGAAAAAGGAGAAGTTGTAGAAAAGGAGGAACTGTTAGAAAAATGAAGACTTAATTAAATATTATGTCGGATTCATAAATTCCAATGTGGAAATATGTATATTGAACAATTAAAAATGTGTACTCCATTTCCCCCCATGCTTACAGAATGTTAAAATGTAATACATAGATTATAATTACTCCTGACTTTATATATGTGTGTGTGTGTGTGTGTGTGTGTGCTCAGTATTAACATGATACTCCTTTTCATACTTGAAATATTTTTGTTTATTAATAGTAGCAAAGCACTGTGAATTAATAATACCACTAATACAATAAATGTCAAATATTCTGTGTATCTACGACATTTATGGTACTGCCAAGTGATGTTGAAAGATATTGACATAATTTCTTCTACAGAAACTTTTGTAAATCTTTTTAATATTTTGTAATTTTTTTAATATCTTGAATTTCAATAAAGAATATTTTAATTAAAGAAAGAAAAAGAAATGAAATAAATTAAAGAAGCTAACCCAAAGGAACATACTGTATAGATTTCCACTCTATGTTTGACCGTGACTAACAGAATGGTATTAAGTAATTTGATTGAAGCTAGTTTTAAGAACTGATAACAAACTGCAATTTATAAAAATGATTTAAAATTTTATTAAAAACTAATTTTCCAGGCTAGGCAATCAAAAATAAGAAAATATTAATAAATAAATTAATAGAAGAGCAGTGCATGATAAAGTGATAACTATTGTAATAGTTGCAACATTCAGCCAACATTTCATGCTCACAGAATCACAGAGCCTTTTTTTTTAACTTTAGGCCTATTTATAACTTTAAACCAGCAAGTGGGTAACTATTTGCTGATGGGTCCTTGGTGCTCTCTGAACTTGCTTATTTTTTGTAGACATTTCATTATCCTTAGCTAGGTAGCATCATCAATGCTAGTGAGAAATGCTGTTTGCTTTGTTTATATTCTCATGACATGTCTGTGTGCATGGAGATTCTTTGGTTGGGCTGTTTACTGATGGCTCTTTGACAGTTTCTTGATTGAAGTATTACTTACTTGATTGTTAGTCTGAAGTTGATCTTGGAGATAATCCATGCTGATTTGAGTGCTGATTACTGGTGGAGAGGTATTGGACTTTTTTTCTTATTTGGGCTGCTTAATTATCTTTTTTGCATAGTCTATAAATGTTAATGTCTTATGTGTCTATTAATGGCTGATTTGTCAGTGCTAGGCTTCTAGAAATTCCCTGGCATTTTGGACTTAGCCTGGTCTAGGATTGTCACATTTTCCCAGTTGAAACTATGGTTAAACTATAGTCAACAATTTGTTGAGATAATAGCACCAGGGCTGACCAAGTGCAAAAGAAATAAGTATTTTGCAATACTCTTGTGCAGATATATCAATACAATTATAACTTGTTCTTAGAACTGGCATTGCAACTCCCCAGGTACTTGGAGGAAACTGTCTATCTAGACCCGTTACAATCTGGCTTCCGACCTGGACAC
>JANHFN010089973.1:0-10267 GCA_032468175.1 Toxicocalamus goodenoughensis
AGATAGATAGATAGATAGATAGATAGATAGATAGATAGATAGATAGATAGATAGATAGATAATAAATAAATAAATAAATAAATAAATAAATAAATATACATACATACATACATACATACATACATACATACATACATACATACATACATAACTAAACTCACTCTTTTGTGGTAAAAAGGCATATAAATAAAAATAATAAATAAATAAATAAATAAATAAATCCAAAAAAGTCAGCCCATTCCCATACAGTGGCAATTTTCTATTATTTTCTATTCTTGTAACACTTTAACATTTTTCAATGTAGCTTTATTGTAATTAGTTAATTGGCTCTGACTTCAAATGAATCAGATTATTGAAATTCTTTATCTTTCCTCTTCCCTTACAAAATATTTTAAGAGTAATATATGAATGCAATTTGTACTATATGCCAGCTATTTGGTGCCCTTTCCCCCTTTTCTGATTTAAAATTAAATGCTGAAAAGTAGCCATTAGAACATTGTTTGAAGATATGTGGTACTTGCTGTTGCATCTAGTCAGTTAAACAATAAACACATTAAATAATTCAGAAAATAACTTAATGCTAAGGGTGGGGAAAAACATTTGGTTTGTTTTATGATGCAAATAAACTAATTCACACTCCTCAAATAAATAGGTGAACTAGAACCAGAACAGGCGAAGTGGAACATATTTATCTTTTAAGTTTTGCACTTCTCTGCTTTCATAATGCAGTTTCCTGCTTAAACAATGTGTGAAAAATATGCATTACATAAAGTAGGTATTTTGTTTTCAAAAGTAAAGTTTGCATATTAAAGTACATACTGAAAAGCATATAAATTTTCATCTGCACCAAAGTGCTTATGTGCGAGTATTAGTATGGAACTAACTAGTGTCTGGAGAAAAACTGAAACTGTTAATAAAAAGAACATTATACCACCCCTGCTTGCTATAGTTACCAATCAAGATTTCTATTTATTTTTGTAGTCTTTTATCTGCGGGAACAGATTAAAATGTAAGAACTTCAGAAACTCTGTTGACTAAAAACTGAGACCAACTGCAATGGCTCAACTAAAGAATTAATTTCAAGTTAAAATTAAATTAAGTTGGAGTGGATTGCATTCCTAATTTTTAGAACAAAAAAGAACAAAAAAGACAGAAAAAATGTCTGTAATTGATATTGCACAGATCATTTTCTTCAACCACTGATTTGGACTTTGCACGCTGAAAAGAAAAAAGAAAAAAAAAGTAAAGTAACGTAACATAATGTAAAATAAAGTAAAGGCAACAAAAATTATTAGGGGGTAGGAGGCTAAAACATATGAAGAATGGTTACAGGAACTGGGTATGTCTAGTTTGGTGAAAAGAAGGACTAGTACGATACGATAGCAGTATTTCAATATTTGAGGGGCTGCCAGAACGAAGAGGGATCAATCTATTTTCCAAGGCACCAAGAGGCAAGACAAGAAACAATGGATTGAACCTAATCAAGGAGAGAAACAACTTAGAACTAAGGAGAAATTTCTTGACAGTTAGAAAAATTAATCAGTGGAACAGCTTACCTTCAGATGTTGTGGATGCTTCATCATTGGAGACTTTTAAGAAGAGACTTTACAACCACATGTCTAAAAAAGGTCTTCTGCTTGAGCAGAGGGTTGGACTTGAAGACTTCCAAGATCCCTTCCAACTTGGCTATTCTGTTATTCTGAAAATGCTGTCTTTAGAGATAGAAGTCTGTTGAGATTCTCAGTCATGTAGATCATGGTTATTCCAAAGGTGCTTTTTCAGGAGCCAACTGGACATCCTTGTTTTTTCTTATTTTTCTCATCCAAGAAGCTGCTTCAGGTCAGTGGGGAATGGAATAATTTATATTCCTTTGCATCCTTTTAGAGAGTCTTTGAAGCACTTAGAGGTTTATCTGTGTCCCCAAGGTCACCTGACTAGTGCTCCTGCTTCCTTTTAGAGGGTTGTTAAAGCACTTGAAAGTTTATCTGTGTCCTCCGAGTCATCTGAGTAGTGTTCCTGGTTCCTGTAGTCTGCAATTTTTTTCTCTTTAAAGATAGTTGCTTAACTTTTTCTGAGTTTTAATTAGCAGAAAAGTCTGAATTAAAACAACAGTAATGCACATTGCACTGTGTGTTTTAATACAGCACAATACAATGACTACATTTAATATTCTTACAAATATATTTCAAAGGAAATTCATCATAAATTGTTGACCAGATTCGATTCTGAGCAGAAGGAATTTGTTTATTATAAATATTCTAGAGCAAAAGGAATTTGTTTATTATAAATATTCTAGAGGTAACTTTTATGGAAGCAGTCAGAATAGAGCTGGAAGAGACCTTGGAGGTCTTCTAATAAAGAGATCACTGACTTAAGTTTTTTGTCATTTTAAACTCTATTGTCTTTTTAAAAAATCCTTCCTATTAAATCAAATTGCTTACTTCATTAAACTCAAGTTTCACATACATCAAATACTTCATTTCTAATATTGTTCCCGGGTACAAAATCTTTTGAAGAAATAATGAAAATGTAATACTTCTGACAGCTAGCCAAAGGAATAAAAAAATCAAACAAATTGTGGCTTCATTAAAACATCTTTGTAAATTAGCTGTTAGCTTTGCAGGTTCAGGGTTTGTCTCTTTAGGCAATAGAATAAATAATTCTATTTTGAACTTTGTTTTTGTTTTTTTATCACCAATAGTCAATTCTTTTTACATCAATATATAAATACTATGCCAATTGTTTTCTTTTTTTTCATTAACTATTCACATTCAGCTTAATGGAAAAGGAATTGTTTTCAGTTATTTCATGTTACTTTTCTAGCATTTAAAAGAAATCCTGTAAATAAAATAGAGGTCCTCAAAAAGGGAAAAGTGAGAAATATAAATAATCAAGTATGAATTATGGTATATGGATATCAGCACAAAAGAATTTGCACGGGTAGAAAGGCAAAAAAGGGATAATGTAAATGATACAGGTAACCTAGATTCAGCAATATGTTCCTTTCTCCTGCTGTCTATCTTTACAGATAGTCCTCGACTTACTACTGTAACTGGGACTGGAAATTCAATCATACATTGTTACAGTCATAAGTCAAAGGCCCCCATGTGACTGGAAGTAATGTTTTGCAGCAGTCGTTAAGTGAACACCATAGTTGTCAGGTGAATGTCATGATTGTTAAACAAACTATTCATTTAAATTGACATTTTTAATCAGAAACCACCACCAACTGCTAGAAATTGATAAAAAAAACTGTGAATCAAACATGCAAAACTACTTGCGATTTCTTTATTTCTTTCTTCACTTAGTATTCTTTCTGTTTGTCTGTGGTTTGCATAATGTTACCTAAAAGAAAATAACATAACAATTATATGTAAGTATTTTGTGTCTCTCTGTGTGTATCTTTAAGGGAAAATAAATTCTGGATGAAGTTCTTATAGGTATATCATTCTTGAAGATAAGTTCATCATGAGATAGGAGTTAGCTTCCATTTTTTGTCTCTTACTTTACAATTCACTTTCTAGTGATTTACATAACCTTCCTGTCTTCCCAAACATCAGTTAAATCCTAGAGTAATGCATTAGGAAGAACAATCAAAAAGACTTAAAGAAAATTATGGAGATAAAGACAGTGCCTTCCATCACCCTGCACTAAAACCATAAAAAATAATTGAAACTGAATGTTAAAGCAATGTAAGCATAAAGCAGGAAAAGCAAAATGCACTTGATTTATTTGATTTATACTCTTATCTTTCTATTCTCATAGAAAGGCAAGACTGCAACATTTGCAACAGCTCAAACCAAGTTTAGCAAAAGTATACTAGGGTTTTATAAAATGATACTAGTACATGAAGACAGCGTGAGGTACTAGTACCACTTTATAAAATCCTAGTAAGACCACACCTGGAACACTACAAACCAATTTTGGTCACCATGCTACAAAAAAGATGTTACGACTTTGGAAAAAATTTAGAGAAGAGCAGCCAAGGTAATCAAAGGCCTGAAGACTAAAACATATGAAGAACTGCTGCAGAATTTGGGTTCATCTAGTCTAAACAGAAGAAAAATTAGGGGTGGCATGATAGCACTATTCCAGAATTTGAGGTGCTGTCATAAAGATGAGGAGGTCAAGTTATTTTTGACAAAAGAGCAGGACATGAAACAATGGTTGGAAACTATTCAAAGAAGGAAGCAACCTGGAATTAAGGATAAACTTCCTAACAGTGAGGACAATTAACCAGTGGAACAGCTTGCCTCCAGAAATCATGGATGCTCTATCACTGGAGGTTTTTAAGAAGAGACTAGACACTCACTTATCTAACATGGTATAGGTTCTCCTGCTTGAGCAGGGGGTTGGACTAGAAGACTTCTATTCTATTCTATTCTATTCTATTCTATTCTATTCTATTCTATTCTATTCTATTCTATTCTATTCTATTCTATTCCATCCAGAGGTTGGATTCTACTGGTTCTGTCTGGCTCTCTAGAACTGGTTCTCTGTCTGCTGCTGTTTTGGCTCACCCGCTAGCCCGGGCTCTTACCTAACCTTTATTTCCTGCTTTTTCAACCTCAGCTACTTTGCGCGGCACAGCTGCGGTTGAAAAAGCGGGAAAAAAGTGCTTTTTCAAACGCTGTGCTCTTGCACGCAGCGCTGCTCAGCTGTCCAGGCAGCAAGCTGATGATATTATACATGCGCGCACAGCATGCGTCAGGCGCATGCATGCGAAACGTAAAATCACGTACTTACGTACTAACGTACTTACACCGGTCTGATCCCATCCCATCCCTATCTTTATTCCATCCCATCCCATTCTATTTTCTAATCCTAGTTTGGCTGCCTGCAATTTGACAGTTCAAATCCCACCAGGATGAAGGTTGAGTCAGCCTTCCATCCTTCCGAGGTGGGTAAAATGAGGACCCCGATTGTTGGGGGCAATAAGCTGACTCTGTAAACCGCTTAGAGAGGGCTGTAAAACACTATAAAGCGGTATATAAGTCTAAGTGCTATTGCTATATTCCTGTTTCTACTACAGAGTAAACCTTCTGTAGTAGAAATAGGAAAAAAACAATTAACAAGGACTCATTATTATTTTTTGCTTAGCTACAGAATTGAATTTTACAAAACAGATATACTGTAAGTTGTTGTCAGTGTGTAATATTTACTGGGTAGATATTCTACAGATGGTAAATCTATGGTAAAACATTCTTTCCTCTTCGCTTTAGCGTCGTTCTGTTTGATGCAGCCCCGCCTTAATCCATTTTCCTTTTGGTAATTAGGTGTATTTTGTTAACACAATGGCTAACCTTGAACAACAGGTTGTACAAATAATTATTTGAGATACATTTCATATTGTTGGCAAAACTAATAGATTACTTATCTAGGTGAATGGAACTCTGCTTTTAAAAATGCAACACTATCCAAATGTTCTGCATATCCTAGACTAGAGGCACCTTATTCTGAGCAATTGGGTTTTGATTGAAGAGGATCTCTTGAAGCCTGACGTAGAAAATGATCTCAGTGACACCAGAATGTGTTCTTCATTATTTTTTCTCTCTCTTTCAATTATCACAAGTAACATTTGCCATGGCTGAACCCTAAATACCAAGCAAAATAAAGGCTATTGGGGGTGAGAATAGAAGGTGGCACTCCTAAACTGATCTGGGCTGCTCTTTAAAAAATAAAGCAAGACTGGACTTAAATAATTTTGGGATAGGAAACTACTAAAAATTCTATGATGTTGCTGAGAAGTTGAAAAAATATCAAGTTTCATGCAAGGAGGGCTTTTTAATATGGGGAGTGAATAATGGGAGAAATTTTACACTAGTTTGGGGAGAGTAAAACAATTCTGCAAAATACTCATAATTTTTTTCTTCTGCTTAATGAATTTGATCTACACTGCACAACCCCAAATACAGTATGGTTACAAAGGAAAATAAATGTAGATGATCTTTAAGCATGCCCAAGCTTCTCTTTCTATTGGCCTTACTTCTCTTTCTAATTATACATCTGTGATCCAAGGAAAGTGGCTATAATCATTATGTTTTTATTCAGTATTTAAAAGTAAAGCAAATTTTTGTCCAAAGCAACTATTTTGTCATAGCCATAGTTTAATAACAAATGGTTGGCATATGTTTACATCACCAATATAAACCATGACCTTAGGTATACATACAATTATATATACGTATAATATATATACGTAAAGTACTGAGAATTATGCAAATAGATATTTAGATATAAATATTAATTTATACTTATTAATAATAGTATTTGAATGAGTATCCACCAGGACTCTGACTAGATTAAGGAGCATTTATAAACTGAAAATGACAAACAGGCAATTATTTCCATAAAGTTTGCAATGTCTGTGTTTGTTGTGTGTGTATGTGTGTTGTTTATTTGTGTCTGTGTATAACACACACACAAAAATAACAGGATACTTTACAAAACATAGGCAGTGTTCACATTCAAGTTTTTTAGATTTAAAAAATAAGGATACAACTCTCATTAAAAAAATCTGCCTCGTGTGATAATTCCAGTGGAAAAAAAATCTGGTATGAAACCATTTTATGTACCTTAAATGTTATTTAACTATGTCAAAAGAATAATAAACATATAATAGTAAAAGGATATACATTAACTATAGAACTGTATAATAGTTCTATAAATAGTAAAGAATAACACATGCACGCTATTCAGGAATGAAGCATGTAAACATGGAATTACAGAACAAAATTCCAAGGGAAATTACATCTCATCTTTCATGTTATATATACCATCCCCTTAAAACTAGTACTTTATGAAGTAAAATAATAAAACAATATAGTAACAACAAAGTGGTGGACTGGCTTCGCTTAAATATTCTTTTCCTCTTGCCTTTGTGACAATTTAGGTTAGTTGGAAAGGGAAGGAAGGAAGGAGGGAAGGGAGGAAAGGAAAGAAAATGGAGGGAAGGAAGGAGTTAAGGAAGAAGGGAGAGAAGGAAGGAAGGGAAGGATTTAAGGAAGGAAGGAAGAAGAAAAGGGAGGGAAGGAAGGAGTTGAAGGGAAAGAGGGAAGGGATGAATTGGGAAAGGAAGGAAAGAGATGAGGGAGGGAGGGAGAGAAGGAAGGACTTGGGAAAGGAAGGAAGAAGCTAAGGAAGAAATGCAGAGAAGGGCTGACAAAGTAACCATTTTCTTTCCCTGCGTTTCCAGCGGTTCCGAAGTCCGGGTGTTGCTATTCAACGTGACGGGAGACCGGGATACGGCGGCTTTGCTGAAACTTTTGCTGGTGAGCGATTTTTCTCCTTTTCCACAGCCTCCCCTTCCCTCCAGGGTACAAGCGATTCCTTAAAGGTTAGCACCCGAAATGGGACAACAGCGCTAAAACCTGATTTACTCCCCCCTGTCCCTCTTTCTGTTTTGCAGCCCTGCCATTTCGACTACGCCGTTTTCTGTCCCAACTACACCGAGGTGTCGACGTTGGGAAACGCAGGTCGGTGTTGAGGGGAAGGGGGTGGTGGTTTTAACTCCAAGGCCGCCTTTTTCTAAAAAAAATTTTTATAAGTATAAACAATTCATCTTCCATTTAACGGTGTGTCGTCCTGAGTACAAATATCTTGCGCAACAATAATCAAAATGCCTACAACATTCATTGCATTCTGTTTGCAGCATGACTACTATTGTGACATAACCCAGGAGCAAAACACAGCACACACAGAGGCTTTGTCTTTTAACAATGGTTTATATACAAGACTGCTATATACATATAGACACGTGGTAGGCACATGCCAGGCAAGTAATCAGCCTTCGTTATTCTGCACGGAGAATTACAACGGAGATAGAACACAAGGAGAGAGAGATATGCCCTCTCGTGGCCTCCCTTATATAGACAGCTTCTTAAAAGGGCAATAACCCTGCTGACCTATCATCAGTCTTAAAGCAGCAATAACCCTGCTGACTCATCCTCATTGCATCAGCATTTACAGCCGCCTTACAACAGCTGGTCAGCTATTAATACCTTAACACATTAGTATTTGTTTTCCTTTGTTAGCTTATTATTAATAAATATCTCTTACACTATAACAATAACATATTTCTTTTGAAGTCCATGGCCTTCCTGATGTTGTTTGCAAAATACTCCGGCTTGGAGACGTGAGGAGCGGGCCTCGTTCTGACTTCTTGCCTTGCTTGTTTGTTTGTTTTTGCAACTCTTCTGCAGATCAGCAGAATTTCAATGTCACCTTGGAGAACGTCCTGACCCGTTGCCTGCAGAACCAGAACCACTGGAACCGGCTGATGGAGGCCAAGTTGACTCAGGACCCTTGGTTCCCCGTCTTGCCCGAGGTGGGGGGCTGGCTGAAGCAGCCCCCGCTTCACAGCCCTCCCATCTTCGCGGCCTCCTCCACCCGCCCGCTCAACTCCAACTCCTTGGTTTTCCCTTGTATCTCGCATGCTTTGCAGTGGATCAGTCAAGGCCGGGACCCAAACTTGCCAGCCCTGGTGCCCCAAGGACTCCACCCGCACCCCGTGGCCAGCAGCGGGGCTGTTCTGCTTAAGGAATCCGTGGCCATTCGTGTCCTCGTGACGGGCAGTCTGCATCTGGTCGGGGGCGTCTTGAAGTTGCTGGACCCCACCCTTTCTCAGTAGGCCCGTGGGAACTCCACCTTCTGCCGACGTCGAATGGGCAGTGGAAACCTTGATGTCCCACTCCTATCCGTGGTGTGGCACCATGAGGCACATGCCATTCCCAGGAGGTCCAGGTTGAATTCTCAACCAAAGTGAGTTGATCTCCAGAGAACTCTTAGTTGGTGGTATCTGCCTGATGGTTGAACGTTGATGGTTGAACCACTTGAGGTCCAGCTACTCCACAAGCTTGAAGACATGGTCATCCTTCTCATAACCAAGTGAGGACCTCCTTGTGGTGTCATCCATCTCCTCCTCCTCCTCATAACCAAGTGAGGACATCCTTGTGGAATCAACCATCTCCTCCTTCTCATAACCAAGTGAGGACATCCTTGTGCGGTCAACCATCTCTTTCTTCTCATAACCAAGTGAGGAGATCCTTGTGAAGTCCACCATCTCCTTCTCATAACCAAGTGAGGACATCCTTTTGGGATCAACCATCTCCTTCTTCTTATAACCAAGTGAGGAGATCCTTGTGAGATCAACCATCTCCTCCTCCTCATAACCAAGTGAGGACATCCTTGTGGGGGTCAACCATCTCCTCCAGCCTCAAGCAATGGACTGGATGCTTCCACATGTGATATTCCTCAGCCCAACCGAGGCAACATACAGGCCATCACCGCCTCTGAGACTCCTGTGCCTTCTCAACTCACTCAACATGTCCCGTTCAATGTTCCTCCCCATTTTCCACCCCCCGCCTTTTATCACTCGCTGCCTTGATCCGTTGGGCTACCCTTGAGGGGGGGGGACAGGGACGCTGCTCCTCGCTTGTCACAAACGGTTCCCCCCCCCCCTTTGAGCTCCCCATCTCAGCCTCTGGGCCCCGTTTTGGGGTGGCGGACATCCAAAGAGACCAGTCTTACTGGGTACAATGCTTCTGCATGCTTGGTGCCCACCACAGTCCAGAAGAAGCAGGCTTAGCCAGACCCACAGTAGGACATTGAGCGGTTTTGGTGTGTGTGTGTGTGTGTGGGAGGGGTGTCCCTGGGCTGACCCCCCCATTTGAGATTCAAGTGCCTTTTTTGGGGTGGGTGGGATGGAGGGGAGAGAAAGAGCCACTATGTTCTTCCAACCAGCTGCCATTATTGATTTCTCAATATTGTTGGGGATTGTGGACCAAGCATTTCAACTCCCCCCCCCCGGTTCCCTTTTCTGGACTTGGACTCCACCATTGCCATTATTCCAACTTTGGGGCATTCAGACTACGTCTCCAATCTTCCTTCCCTCTAGGCAGGGTTGGCCGTGGCGGATGGGAGGTGGTGTAGTTCCCCCAACTCAAGCTTCTTTCATCCATTGGGAGGATTCTGCAAGAGGAATGAGGGGGGCTGCGTGCGTGGAAACCTGATCCACGTTGGTAGCCTTGCCTGGATCGACCTCCCCTTAATTTTAAGGGGACTTTGGGTGTTCTTAAAGAGGCTTCCTGCTGGCCCAAACTTTTCCTGTCTTCTTTCTGCAAATACTTTGGCTTAGGAACTCTTGACCTACAAGGTCCCTTTTAATTAATTAATTAATTAGTCCCCCTCTGTTAATCTGTAAACTGCTGGAAGGTTTTGGGTTTTTTTTTTAATCCTTTGGGGGCAGTGAGACCAGTAAAGCTCACTT
>JANHFN010090058.1:0-10265 GCA_032468175.1 Toxicocalamus goodenoughensis
TTTTTTATTCGCTGTACACCGCCCCGAGTCCTTCGGGAGAGGGGCGGTATAAAAATTAAATATTTATTTATTATTTAACTTAATTGGAAGATTCAAGATTCAAAGAGGGTATAAAGATAATCTTGATTAACAACTGCCTTTTTTAGTGACTGTTTGCAGTTACTACAGTGATTAAAAAGTAACTTTCCAACCAAACCTTGCATTCAGATTTTTGCAGCTCTGCAAAGCCAAGCCAAGCCAAGTCGAAATAAGATCATAAGCACTGTTACAGTTTCACTACTTAATGACCGATTGTGATTACCAGATAAGGACTATCTATATTTTGACTGAAGTTCACCATCTGAGATTTGAGGGCATCTTGAGTCAATTCAAATTCCTTCAAAATCCCCCCCTCCAATTTAAAAAAAACCCATAAGGAAAACCTCCTGTAAAGGGAAAGTGAAAATGTCTGCAGCTACTCCAGGTTTTGAAATGGAAATGAGCTCCTCCCCTTAAAGTTAGCAAAGACAGAGTAAAATCTGTAGGGACTCCTTTACCTTTACCTGTACTCCAGGTTTTGACAGAAGGGCATGAAAAATACCACAGAGCATTGATTCTTTAAAGGACTTTAACCCTGCCTGGTTTCAGCTCAGTGTCTTGAAGGTTAAATATATTTTTTCCCCTGAAGATTCTTCAGCATCTCTTTGAAAGCAGAGATAAGGAAAGGGTGGAAAAGGAGTCTTCAGATTGCCAGCAAATGGCCCAAATTCTCCTAAACCAGTGTAGAACATGTCATATCCCAATTTAAAATTAAAAAAATATTTAAGAAGCTTTTGAAAAAGTAA
Organism: Toxicocalamus goodenoughensis; assembly: GCA_032468175.1. NCBI lineage: Eukaryota > Metazoa > Chordata > Lepidosauria > Squamata > Elapidae > Toxicocalamus > Toxicocalamus goodenoughensis. Next base: position 825 of record JANHFN010090058.1, read on the forward strand.
ACCAAAAGTTATCTGAGGTTTTGCTTGACAGTGAAGAATGGCCACTGACTTGCCCTTATGTGGATGATGCCTTATGCTTCTGATGGCTGGGTTTGCCCGGGCGCTGGAGGAGTCATCTTAGCTGGTTACTTGTCATAGCTGGAAAAGCCCCCTTTATAAATGGCAGGACTTGGTTGTGTCAGGGTTATTGCTAGATGGCAACACGTTGTGCACAGACTGCAAAATCAAGTAGGTACAAGGTGTACACTACACATACAAAAGCCTAGTACAGAATAAGAGGAATCTTATTATTCTTCCATTGTTAAAAAAAACAAACATGTGTGGGCCATTGCCTGAAAGTAGCAGCTTCTCATCTACACCCTTATTGAAGATGACAACATATCTGCAATCGCACAGAAGTATGCTTAAACTAAGATTGTATACAAGACTGATTGGCTTCGAGCACATAGTCAGAGTGCTGAGACCAAAGTTGACTTCCCAGTTGGTCTGGCCAAAGTGATGCAGAATTAGAGGAATTATTTGGCACAAGAAAGAGCACAGTGATTAGCAATCTAAAAAAAAGTAGTTGTGAGCTGAGAAAGTGAATGAAGCTCAAAGCCACTCTCAGAGAACATTGGGAGGCAGAGAGTTTAATGAGATGGTAAAGCTCATTGGCTGGCTATTTGTGTCATAAGGCCCATTACCTCATTTAACACCCTTCCCCAACATTTTTTATACCTCAAAGTGAAATTGCCAAATTCTATATTGTAAGGAAATCACCAAAATGCCTTGGATTTGGAAAGTGTTTCAAAACTCTCTGACTTGATTTTCTGCTTCAGAAGCGGCTAGTGTTTTCCAATACGCAAAGGGTGCACCAGTGGAGTGATTCAAACGAAGCTTCACTGAATCAAAACACCCCTTCAAAGTTCTGTGTTAATTCAGACAACCTATAAAACTGGAAGACACAGGGAGTGCTTTCCTTGAACACACAACAAAACCTTCACTGAGACAATTGGTAGTTGGAAATACAGAACTGAAATCTCTCCACAGCTGATGAAATCTTGGCATTTCTGCGCTACCAAAGCATTTGGCAAGATTTCCCGTGATGCCCTTGTTAATATTAGATGCTGTTTCTATCCGATGGAACAAGATAGGTGAAGTGACTCTAGTCAGCTAATGAACGTCTCTGGGTCACTTTAGAAGGAGGCATTCTGTGGAGCTCTGTCCAAGGTCCTGCATATTTGCTTTATTAATAAATGTGGATATAGCAAAGTTACCTGGAGAAATCCACGCTTTATTCTTTTCCACTTTGGATATTCTTTGAGTCATGCCTTTAATCTTTGTCATCTGTGGCTCCTGGGAGGATGTGAAGTGAGGAACAGTTTATGCTGTTGGTTCAGGGAGAATGCAATACTCTTTGAGTTTGTCAACAGACAAGGCTTGTAAACTAAATTAACTTAAGGGCAGGATGATGGGGAGGACTTTTCCTCTAAGGCAGGCTGGGGAGTTCTTGGAGTTGAAATCCACACTCTTAAAGTTGCCAAGGTTGGCAATACAAATTTAAAAAAAATAAAAAAACATTGCCAAAGTTGGATACTCCTGCTCTAAGGAATCCAACAGTGGTTGCTAAAGTTCAAAGAGATGCAAAGCAGTATTTCAGTTTTGTATATTCTCCCTCTCTGAGTTGTGGTTTTGAACTTTTTTTTTTTTTGCATTTGTGGTTGACAAATTCCTGAGAGCCTCTGCAACTACAGTCAAAACAATAATGAATCTTTGCCAAGCTGACTCCATATTTTGGAAGTGATTACAAGAGCGTCTGGTGAAGTCTTTTCAAAAGGATGTGTTTTAAAGTCAAACTGGAACAGACTCTTTTCTCTCCCAATCCCCCACTGATAAAAAGCAAAGATTCAAAACTTCTTCATGTAAGAGAGGTGCTAAAGGAAATCTGGCAGAGTTGTTTTTGTTCTGGATGAATAACAATGTTCTCACTGAGAGAGTTTAATTACAGAGAAAGATTTGTAAGGAAGTCCTATCTTTGAAGTCCTTCACAGAGCATTCTGGTTTAATTTCATTTTTTTCTCTTCTAACTGATCACCTTGTTATTACATCTGTGTCCCTCCTGACTAGGGAAGGCTGCCGGGAAGGGAACATGTAATTGAATCCATGCTGTGGTATCTAATTTATTTATTAATTAAGTTTATGTGCCACCCATCTCCCACATAAGGTGACTCTGGGCAACATACACATTTAATGAATGAATGAATAAATAAATAAAATTATTGAGAAAGGCAATGGTCCCTACAGCCTTGGAGGAGGCAATGGTGCATCCTCTCCTCATGAGCCCTTCAACTGGACCCCACTGTACTTTTGTCCAGTCTCAGTCTTCTGTTTTTAGAGAAGATTGATGAAAAGGGGATGGGGCTATTAACTGCAAAAGGTCCTAGAGGAAACTAATTAATTGGACCCCTGTCGGTTCACATCTGAACACAGTACTAAGATTGCATTAAATATGCTTGTATCGACCTTTTGGTGGAGCTAGATCAGCTGAAATGCAACCAGCCATGGTGGCGCTATGGTTAGAGTGCAAGTACTGCAGGCTACTTCTTCTGACTACTGGCTACCTGCAATTTGGCAGATCGAATCTCACCAGGCTCAAGGTTGACTCAGCCTTCTATCTTTCTGAGGTGGGTAAAACGAGGAGCCAGATTGTTGGGGGGCAATATGCTGATTCTGTAAGCTGCTTAGAGAGGGCTGGAAAGCACTATGAAGTGGTATATAAGTCTAAGTGCTATTGCTATTGCGATCCTGAACCTTCTTGATCTTTCATTGGCTTTCAATACCATCAATTTTGGTGTCCTTCTGGCCTGCCTGTGGAGCTTAGGAATGGGGACACAGTGTTGTAATGATTTTTCTCTTTGATTGGGTCCTATCGGTGTTGGTCGGGAAGGAAAGATCAAAGAGATAATATCAGTGTGTGGAGTGCCTCTCTCCCCTTTTGTTAACATCTACAGAAAGGCAATGGGTGAGGTAATCTGTCAGTTTGGGACATAGTAATATGCAGATGATATCCAGAATATATTTCAACTCCAAACCATTTAGGGGATGCTTCTCAAGGTTTTAATGTAGGGTGTCAAACTCAATGTCATTGAGGGCTGCATCAGGGTTGTGTCTGACCTCAGGAAGAGGAGGCATGGCCAGGGTGGAGTGGCCTGTGTGACATCAATTGTGTCGGGGGCACTTGTGGTGTCCAAGTGCGAAGGCAAAACTTCCCTCAGACCCTCTCTCACTCTCATTATAATCTCCTTCCTTCTTCCTTCCTTCCTTCCTTCCTTCCTTCCTTCCTTCCTTCCTTCCTTCCCTCTTCCTTCTCTTTTCTTCTTCCTTCCCCTCTTTCCTTATTTTTCCGTCCTTGCTCTCTTCTTTTTCCCCCTCTTTCCCTTCCTCTTTTCCTATCCCTTCTTCGATGCTCAAAGGCAAAAGGGGAAACATTTCACCTTTGGTTTTGTTTTGCTGTTAGTTTGTTTTGTTAGCCTGTAAGCTGGTCCTTTGCTGTTTCCAAGGTGCCCCTCCCCCCAGCCAGATATAAGCACCCACAGTCTGGATCCCACACATGGGACTTGAATTTGACACCCCTGTTTTAATGGAATGCCTAGAGACAATTTTCATTGTGCTTGTCAATGACCGCTGGGAGGCTTGAGATGTGTTGCATGGGGTGAAGTTCCAGCTCTGGCCTCCTTATGTGGGGTGCCTCATAGTTCAATTTTCTCCCTACTCCCATCTAATAATATAGCCCATTCTGATCCTGATCTAGTTATTCAGGATCAGCTGAGGTTGGCTGAATGCAGCCACCTATGTGACAAAAGAAGAAAGAAAGGCAATAAATGAAATTACTTGTGCAGACTTCCCCAACCTGGGCTGATCAAAAAGAGAAGAGATAGCGACCACTTATATTTTACCAGGAAACAAACATTTTAATGTAAAAACAATGAATTGGGTAGCTGAAGACCTTCCTTGCTTTGTTTTCTTATCATCAATTAGACTGGGAAGATTCAAAAAAATATCCTTTTGACAACCTCCCGCCACCAAATACAGGCCTCCCTTCTCAAAAGGAGGATGTGATGGTCACCAGCTAGACATTATCAAAGCTAAAACTTAATACCTGTAATAAGGATGTGTGTTGGAATGGCTTATGCACCTGTAGGACACCATATTAATCTGTCGTGGAGCTTGTTTGGGTTTGCCTAGTATGCTGTATAAATCCAAGTACTGTGATCTGTAAACCTTGCTGTTGTTCTGACCCAAACCCTTTTCCAATAAGACAAATAATAACAAAGGGAACAGAAATCTTTTAATGAGTCTTATGAATCCCCGGTTAAAAGGCTGTTGCAAACTAATTAACTTTGATAAGCACAAACCTTGCCAAAACTGTACGAGACTGCCAAGAGTCACAGATAAGAAATATTTCACAACACAAGAGTCTTCAAATACCAACTTAAGATACTCTAATGTCCATGAGGCTGTGTTTCAAAACGTCTTTGCTTCCTGCAAAGAACGTTTGCTTCACAGCTGGTTTTTATCTTCTTGAAGGAAGGGCCATTACTTTGCAGCCTTTCTCCCGAGTCGCCGGTGCTGTTGCAGCTGCTCTTTCCTGCGAGCAACCCTGCGCACATGTGCACTTGGCACCGGCTCCTCAGGAACCTCCTCATCACTGCTGCCAGCCCCGACAATCTCTGGAGGCAGCAGTCCACTTCTAATGGTCCTGGCCCCTCATCTGATTCCTCGCTCTCCTCAGCTGTCCGCACATCCTGCCGGCTAACCACAACCCCTGTGTGTTTTATAGCAATGTGTGAACCAAGCCAATGGTAAATATATTTAAGAAAAGAAGGCTAAAGGCATTATGTGCAAATCAGTGATTACAGAGTTCCAATAAAAATTCAGCTTTGAAGTTTCAGGGCCATGTCCTTGCGGAAAAGACTGACAGAATTGATTTTAAATATTGTTTTGCAGAAAGAACAGAGAAAATGCACAGAGAAATGGCAAAAATTGTGGTCTCAAAATTATAAAATGACAATGTCAACAGCATATAAAGAAAATTAATAAGATGTTTTACAGGTGGCATTTTCCCCCAACAAGAATAGCAAGAATGTTCAAGAATAAATCCTAAAAATGTTGGAAATATCATCAGATACCTGGCTCATATTACCATATGTGGTGGACTTGTGCAGATGCTAAAAAATACTAGACTAAAATCCACATGTGGTTGGAAAAAATGACAAAAAACATATAGACTTGAAACCAGAGATATTTTTATTGGGAATTCTACCTGAAATATATAGTAAAGACTTGAAATATTTGATTGTAAATGTATTAACAGTGGCTAGGATTGTATTTGCTAAAAAGTAAAAAAATCAGAAAATACCATCACAGGAGGAAATCTTTAAGAAAATATTGGAATGTGCTGAAATGAGTAGATTGACATTTGAAATTAGAGAACAAGAGGATCTTTCAAAGGGCTAATTTCACCGAGAAAGTTCTGGCACACCTAATCTAACCAGGTACAAAGTTCTTAAATATTTAACCCAGGATTCCTCCTTTTAGCCTACTTCTGAGTTTAGCTCCTCTACTTTGCCCAGTTACCAGTTGACAGAAGAAGCAGACCACTGCTTCTAGATGGGAAAAAAAATTATGTGGACTTCCATTAATTCCACTCACTTTCAAGGAAAATTCAGAATATTTTTCTCTGCTCTATTTCTAAGTACAGTTTTTCCTGTTATATTGACTTTGGTGGTCAGGATAGAGTGGCTCTGTTGGTTGGTAACTTCCAAAATATAGCAGTCCTTCTGCACAAGTAGGATTTCAATTTCAGCCAGTGGCTTATTATTAACTCTAGAAAGTTTCATATTTCTTTATGCTTAGTATTTTAATACTGTTGCACAGTAAGGATATCTGTTTTATAAGTCAAATGTTGATTTGAAATGTAGCTATGATAATTCTTTTTGCATGGTGGTTATGTAAATTATTTGCATTTTCAAACTGTCATTGTCCTTTTGTTTTTATTAATTTTTCCAAATTAGTGCAGTTCTACCATTCCACTAATTTTACAGTTATAGGAGGCAGAAGGTATCCCTCTCAGTTTCCAGCAGCCATAATATTTGCAGTTATTAAACTTCACTTAGTAAAATGTTGGTTATATCCAGATACAATAGAATGAAGCTCTGTATCTGTCTGTCCCAAATGCCAAAATATAAAATCACATGTTAATGCTGACAGAAAACAGCTAAATAACTATGCAGTATGTTAGAAAAAAGGGAAATACTACTGTACAAAGATAATTCCAAGAAAGAAAGAAAGAAAGAAAGAAAGAAAGAAAGAAAAAAGAAAGAAAGAAAAAAGAAAGAAAGAAAGAAAGAAAGAAAGAAAGAAAGAAAGAAAGAAAGAAAGAAACTGAGAGAGAAAGAGAGAGAGAAAGAGAGAGAAAAAAGACCTTGTCTGAATACCTTATATCCTTGAGTTTCAGCTTATGTTCATTGAAAAGAAAATGTTTGGAGAAAGATCATTTGCCTTCAGCTTTTTCACTTTAAAAACATGTAGGAAATAAGTGAAACCCAGGGAGGGTGTTCAGTCAAGCCAGAAAAAAGACATTATTATAAGATGATAAGCCCACCTTCCTAACAGACCTGATGGAATTATAAAGGAACAATCTGGCTTTCATTAGTTATGCCTTTGCATAAATGAGATTACAGAGAAGATGCAACTTTGGGAAACAAATGCTTTATTCCAGGCTTCACAACATGATAAAATCTATCTGATGCTGTAGGAGGCACGATGGTACCTTAAATAATTACTGAAGAAGCAAGATCAATAAAAGGAAAATGTCTCCTTCTTTCCACACAAGGACAATAGCTTGGTTTCTAGTAATGAATCTGGAGAGGTTTCTGCCTCCTGAAACTTGTCACCAGATTATCATTCCACAAAATAAATTTGGTTACCACAAAGCATAATTTAACATAGGATTTACAGTTTACACACATTTGGGTGAAAGAAGTATTAGACTTCAAAAGAGGCAGACTGAAAAAAGAAGGTTAAGAAGAAGCAAAAATCTGAGAGAGAGTTATTTTTCATAGGGATTTGGCCATGAATTTATCTTACCAGGGTTCTCTAGAAATAGGTGTTGTAAAGATGCCCATTACTATATAATGCTTCCTGATTCTAGGAGTTCCAGAGAAGATGTTTAGTTTCTCACCTTGTAAATAATATATATTTACATGATTATTATTTTATAGTGGCTGCTCTTTTATGATGTTGCATTTCTCCAATATTTGCTTTTAATTCATTTATTTTGCATTTGTTACAAATATTTTATCATATGTATTTTCTAGAACAGTGAAACATGAATCTAATATCAGCAATAATTAGCTTTATTTTTTTATTTCTCTTTCTTACCCACTTCACTTTTGTCTTTGTTTTCCTCTTATCCTGATACATAATCTTTATTTCTTTTCTTTTTTGTTTGTACCAGTGTAATGGTTTGCTTTCCATTCTGACTCTCTGATGGGATTTTTACAATGTGTTGAACCATAGACTAGCCAATCCATTTTAAACTAATCTAGCATGATGAAAGAAAATCCGCTCTCTTTCCATTTATTCCTCTACATAGACATAATAAATGTCATTACAAAAAAATAATATGTTAACATTACAAAGAAAAACTTAATATTTGTCTCATCATCTTCTGGAAATGGTGATTTTAGATTGCACAGAAAACATACTGAATTTCTTGGTTCATTTTTCATGTTTTTTTTAAATTCTTGTTTCTAATACGCAGAAATGATTTTCCTGTGTACAATGTTTTCTATATCCATTAAATTCCAACCAGATTGTATAAAGAACATAAGAATAATGTTTGCCTCCTTTCATTTTCCCACAACATATATAGAGAAACATTAGATGCCATCTTCCAAAGGTGCTTTTTCAAAAAACTGTATTTTCTTGTTTTTTTTTCTTGAAAACATTTCACTTCTCATCTGGAGAAGCTTCTTGGATGAGAAGCTAAATGTTTTCAAGGAGAAAACCAAGAAAATCCACTTGCCTTTTGGAAAAGCACCTTTGGGCAACCATCGCCTGGATGACTGGGAATCTCCATAGATATCTCATGAATAAAAAGTCTACAAGGTTGAGGACTAAGCAGGATAATGTCTCCAGCATTGTGTAAATGATCCATTAACATAGTACTAATTCATGTAAGGTTTCTTTTGTTTTGATGCACAACTTTGGGGGGCATGAGAGTGGAAGGAAAGACACTTTTACAAATGAGAAGGAGGTCAAAATAAACTTATTGTTGAAGAAATGAAGCTGTTAGGAACCAAAATTGATAAATACATCCTTTCCTAGCAGCAGCAGCAGCAGAATAATAAAAAAAAATCTAATGCGTTTTGCAGAGGATGGCATCACTAAATATATCAAGATGTCCGTCTATTTCATGTATATGATTCAAATAACCCTACATACAGTATATACCTCTATAAATGAACAATGAAATACAGTGTGTTAATGTAGATATATTGAATACATGCCATTTTGGTTGGAGCCTTCATCCATCTTAACGCCATTTTGAAATTAAAGGTATTTATTAAGTAGAAAATTACTTTGAATTTGTATTGAAAATCTGAGTTGGAGTGCATCTTCCTAAAAGAACGAAATAATATTTGTTGTATTTTCTTTATAATTATTGATTCAATCATATAAAAAAGTGGCTTTAGCGAATTCTTCTCCTTGAATCCTTTTTTATTAGACTTTTTGTATTTCTTTTTAATTAGGCTTCCTGAAGTCCTACCTCATTTATTTCTCTGGGAACATTAATGAAGGTAATATTTTAATATCTTGGATGAGAAAACAATGGTGTTATACAAATATTTTTCAATAAAAGGATTTTTAAATAAAAGGGAATCATTGCAAATATCAAAAATATTTCAGGCTGGTGGAAACTTCTGGTTGCAAGGCTTTGGCGCCAGACAGGGATTTGCAATCATGTGTGATCTCTGCCTGGGCTCGCCGCCGGAGTGCCCCGAGCCAGCTGGCTTTGGGGCTAAGCCATCCCGTAAAGGTGGAGAAGATTGGGGGGCACCCAGCAGGGTAGAAGGAGAGCCACATCTCTCCTCCCCAGCTAACAGAATCCCCTTTTCCGAAGACAGTTCAGCGGCAGTCAGCAATGGCCGCCACAAAGAAGCCTTCAACCGGGAAAGAACATGCAGGAGGAAGCTAAGAGGTGAAAGTTTTGCTTTACCGGGAAAAGAAGTAACAACTGAAAATCCTGGAATTTAAATTTTATAAAAGATACATCGCTCCCTAAGAAGACATGGAAGCAGCAAATGAAAGTTAAAAGGGTAAGTTTTTTTTTCTTCACTCTCCTTCCTGACGCTGACAGCTGAGAAAGTGGATTGAGAAATTGGAAACCCTGCTTTG
>JANHFN010090374.1:0-10258 GCA_032468175.1 Toxicocalamus goodenoughensis
GATCTGTTCCTTCTATAGTCCACTATAAGCTCCTTGGTCTTATTGGTGTTGAGGACCAAGTTATTGTCTCCACACCAAGAAAGCAACCGGTCCACCTCATCTCGGTAGGCAGACTCATCCTCCCTGGAGATGAGTCCCACCACTGGGATCTGAAATGGTATAGGGTCTCCTGCTTGAGCAGGGGGTTGGACTAGAAGTCCTCCAAGGTCCGTTAGAGATCTATTCTGATTGATTAAATTGGCATTCCAGGGAAGTTCTTGAATTGAGAGCCAGTCCCTGTTAATGTGCAGAAATCAAGCATCCCTGAAAGATAAGCTGCCCAGCTTCCACTTCCTGGACACATCCAGGAAAAGTGAGAGAGGACCTGTTTGGGGAAGCCTTCTAACATTCAGGCAGGATCCGCCTTCCAGTAACTTAAATCCTTTGTGTGTTACATTTGTGAATATGAGAGATCAGGCCTTGACCGTCTTTGATGAGTCAGGTTTTCTGGGATTTGAAGAGGGCTATTCCACCTCCATACAGCTTCTCTTCTCAAAGTAAAACATGCCTTGCTCTTGATATCTTTCAGAATACAGAATAACAGAGTTGGAAGGGACCTTGGAGGTCTTCTAGTCCAGCCCCCTGCTCAAGCAGGAGAACCTATACTACTTCACACAAGTGACTGTCCATCCTTTCTTAAACACCTCCAATGATGAAGCGCCCATGATTTCTGGTGGCAAGTTTTTCCACTGGTTAATTGTCCTCACAGTTAGGAAGTTTCTCCTTAAGTCCAGGTTGCTTCTCCCCTTGATTAGTTTCCATCCATTGTTTCTTGTCCTGCCTTGTGGTGCTGTGAAAAATGTTGATCCCCTCTTCTTTGTGTCAGCCCCTCAGATATTATAACACTGCTACCCTATTCTTCTACCCTAGTCCTTCTTTTCATTAAACCAGACACACTGTCTGCTATGGAATTCATTGCTGCCACATAGTTGAAGAAAGTGAGAGGGGTGATGTTAATTGAGTAGCTCTTAGTAGACAATACATACATACATACATACATACATACATACATACATACATAATTTTAAAACAAACTTTATTGAATACAAAAAATTAAAATATACAAATATACAAACTCAAAAGACAAAGATCCATACAGTCAGTAGACAAAATATATTATTTTGATAGTTTAAGGTTACAGAGTGTGACGCAGAAAGAATGAAAACTTACTTTGGGATTGGTGCACGTGATCTGGTGATGAAGGAAAAGAGGATGGGTTGTAGCTTGGGACTTTGTGGGGAAGCCAGGAAGATTTTGTTTTGGATTTCCCCAGTATGTGCCAGGTACTGTTCTAATAACAGTACTTTGAGATGGTGTGTGTCTTGGAGTTACTGACAGGAATGGAATTTCTCTGGAATGCTGACACATACCTAATTCCAGCAACCGTTCTTGATATGTTTTAGCCTCCAGCCCCCTAATCATCTTTATTTCTCTTCTCTGCACTCTTTCCAGAGTCTCAGCATCTCTTTTTATAGTAGGGTGACCAAAACTGAATATAGTATATAAAGTCATACATTGCAATATCCTACCTGCAAATGAATACTTCAGCTTTAATCATAACAATACAAGAGCACACAATAGATACAAACTCAAGGTAAACCGCACCAAACTTGACTTCAGCAACAGAGTGGTCAATGTCTGGAATACTCTACTTAACTCTGTGGTTTCTTTCCCAAACTCCAAAAACTTTAACTTTAGACTGTCTACTGTTGACGTAACCCCCTTCCTAAGAGGCCTGTAGGGGGCATGCATAAGCGCACCAATCGTGCCTACCAACCCTGTCCTATTTTTTTTTCTTATAAGTATCTATTTCATGTATTCAAAACTATATTTATTCTAATAACTATATCTTGTAAGCAATTGACAAATCAAATAAATACTAAATATTAAACATCCTGGTGTGTCTCTCCATCATTCTCAGTCACTGTATATTCATTTGATCTCCTGAAGGGGTTGGGTAAGGGAAGGAAGATAAGAACTAGATTTTCCATCAGGATTTTTGAGGTGTAAGAAACTGTAGGTATGATATATATTGCAGGCTCCTGTGTGTCAGTGACCTTCCTTCAATGTCAGATCCCTAATATCTCAACTTTGGAGAATGTATAGCCAAAGAATTCCAATGAAGGCCAATATGGCAACATAATGTGTTCTTTGAATAGTTGAAGGAAAGACTCCAAGTAACTGTCATATTTGTCTGCTTTTTACAGTCATCAATGAAGTGTGAATGCCACTAAGTCCTGCAATTACTTCACAAACAGTGTTTTGAAAATTCTTTACTACTGATGAGATACTTTGGAACAAACTGATATTACTATTTTATTACTTCAGGCTGCTGTGTGTTTATATTTTTGATATTGTATGTGTTCTGTCTCTTTATTGCAAGCCTTGCAGAACCACATATGTGAGATGGACAGCTATATAAATTGATTAAACAAACTCAAACAAATAAATAAAGGCTGCTATTCCATGGGGTACAACCTGTTGGTCTGTAGGGGATGGGCTATTGAATGAATCTCAGATCAAAAACTTTTTAGTAATTATGTAAAGTAACAGCTGTAACAGTGCTATACAAAGAACAAATTAGAATGTATCTTGAATATTTATTGGTTGATATTTCACCCACCACCAATACAATTTTTGTGGCAAGTACATGTCTTTATCTAGAATTTGAATTGTTTCATGTAATATTGACTAATCAGTACTTTTCTTTCCAATTATTCCAGAAAAGCCAGTATTTGTTAGGATTTAAACTTATTTATATACTAATTCTTAATTAAGAGAAAGTTTGATAGCATGTTTAAGACATCAAGCTAGAAACTAGAAAAGCACAAGTTTTAGTTCTGCCTTAAGACTTTGTCTAGTTAGAGAAGTATGGGCCAGTCACTCTCTCTCAACCCTTGAAAGGAGACACAACTTCTGAAAAATATTGTTAAGAAAACTGTAGGATTATCTAGGTAGTCTCCCAGAATCAAACATGATTGAACAGAAGAAAAAAAGTTTTAGGAGAGATAGAAGGCCAATTAAAGTAATTGTCATTTTTGATAGATACAACATATTTCCTGAGAATTTTCTTTTCTTTTAAATTTCTGAATTGAATTCATTAATACAATGCTCCATTTGACAAAATAACTTTTTTTCAATTAGTGGAAATTACTTTCTTCATTTTTGCTTGAGCTTATGGTGATGAAATTACTGCAATTGGTGTCAGGACAATAAAAAAAATGGAAATGAAAAACCTAGGATGAGACAAAAAGGAATCAGGCCATGTAGGGCTTTGTATGTGCATTTTGAAATAAACCTTAAACTCTGCCCTTAACCAATACAGCGTCTAAGTGCTACATTGATAAACTTACTCAATCCAATTAATATCTGGGACATTGCAGTGAAAGTTACTGTGGTGCAGTGATTAAGGTGTTGGATTAGATACAGGGAAGTTAGTGTACATCATCAGCTGCAGAAGCTCACTAGCTTCAGTAGCTGGAAAGAAGAACAATGAAAAAAATAGGACAAATTATAGAGAAAACATAAATTATCAAAAACATTTGCAAAAAATAAAAAAAATTTCCTAGTTATCCTCATCTGCAGAAAAAGTGATAACAAATTCGAAACACAACTCAATTATAAAATTGTCCATACCAACCAAGTGCTCCACTACAAAATAACAAGCCAATCTCCCACAAGACAAGCTGTGGAAGCTTTTTGTAGATGAGTACAAACATATTGCAGAAACCCTGAACAGCAAAAAAGAAAAAGAAGGAAAACACAATAAAAATTATTTTAAAAAAAAGAAAAAGAAAGAAAAAAGAAAGAAAGGAAACAGATAATTTACACAATATTTTTCAACAAAATAGATATTGATGTAGTTTTATCAAAAAGGGTCTGACCACTCTACTAATATAGAACAACCAATACAAGCTGGAAAAGGATAACACTTCCATCCATCAAAACCTTCTCAGAAACTTCAAGCAGACTATTGTCACATTGCAGACAAACCTGAAACATTCTAAGTAAAACAAAAGACTTATACCCCAGAAAAAAATAGAGTTATCTATAACCTATAGTCTAAGAACTGCAACATTGTGTAGGATAAATAGGCAGAAGACTAGCACAGAACATCCTTGAACACCAACAGCCAGAAGACATGATGATTTCAAAACAAATGGGTAGATTCAATTGGGAAACTGAGGATCCTAGGCTAAGCTAAATACAAACATGCTGGAGAACTCCTGGAAGCCTGGTACTAAAACAAATTGACATAATTTGTTTTAGTATCAGGCACATAGACACAAACAGCATCTACAGACCATTCAAAAGTACCTTATGATTCCTGACTCTTGACGAATGTATCTTTTCTTTTATGTACACTGAGAGCACTTACACTAAGATGAATTCCTTGTGTGTCCAATCACACTTGGCCAATAAAGAATTCTATTCTATTCTATTCTATTCTATTCTATTCTATTCTATTCTATTCTATACAATCAAAAACCAAACCTGAAACAAAAAAACCAAAAGACCTCTTCACTAGCAATCAACACCCAGATGAATAGAGATTAACACCAAGATTAACATTAGACCAACAATCAAGAAGCAAACAATATCCCAATCAATGAGTTATCAATTAAAGAAAACAAGCTAGCAGTAAATAACCCAATCATAGGATCATCAAGACCATCCCCACCAACAATGAAAGGGCAAGCGATTAACATATAATCCTGACAATTATGACAACTCATAAAACATTTTGTATACTTGTTTTATAGTTGACAATAATATCAGAGCAATCCCCGCTTACCACTAGCACTAATGAGGTCATCTAATGAAATGGTCTTTAAGATAACAACCAAGCTTAAAGACCACCAAAGACCTCACAGTTCAATCCACTGTTACAAATATTCTCTTCTATGAATAGATTTCTCTCAGCCCAACCTACTTCACAGGGTGCTGTGTAGAAAAATAGGTAAAGGAAGAACTGTGTGTGCCATCTTGAAACCTGAATGAAAAGTAAAAAAAATATATGTCAAGCAAATAAAAATATATAATTTGGGCCAGTTGAAGTCATATGCTCATAAAAATCATTGCAATTAAGTAATTGTATGACAATCTGGCATGAGACACTCTTGTAAGAGTTTCATGGTCCAGAAAGGCCTGGAACTGGCATGGCAGCAGAGCTGGGCAAAGACCCCATCATTATCTGTCTGTTGCTTGAGCTACAGCATGAATCCGGGGAAGGCACAGAAATCATGGATCAGATACTTTAGTATATTATAGCCCCAAATATACATACTCACATCATTGTTTTTATTACTTTTCTATTTCTGTTTCAAATCCAGTTGATGAAATGTATTTTAATTTTGTGCTTTTAAATCATTCTAAAACATTTCTACTGTAAATATTGAAACTACTTAGAATTTTTGACTTACCACAATGTTTGGTTGAGTAGTGAGTCTACAAGACTGAAAAACCTTGTAAACAAAACCAGTTGAATGGCTATCCCTTTTTGTTAGCATTATATATTTTAATTTTTAATTTTTTTACAACACAAACACACATAAGTAAGGCAGGAGTGATTTATTTCAATATATATTACCCTATTAGCAGCTTTTCATAATTATACCAACATGAACTTTTGATAGTTTGATTTGGATTTTATTTTTTATTTAAAGTTTTGGAAGATATGATTTTGTAGATAATTTTTATAAAATGGGTGAAATTATTTATACTTCATAGATGGCACAAACAATTGTTAAATACAAACCAAAAGGAAGAATATAAGGTTGTCAATTTTGTGTTTATTTTAAATTTGGAAATATTAAGTATATACATAAAAAAAGAAGATTGTGGATGTAAAGACATATAAATTAAGAGATTAAGTTAAAGAAATGATACATTAGCAGACTTTAATATTAACAAAAGAGAAAGATATTAAGAAAAAATACTGAAGATATAAGATCAAATGCAATTGATTAATAACATGGGTTTAAGATTCAAAAGAAGTTAAAATTCTTGAGAATTATTCTGTCAAACATGAATTATATGTTATTTCAACATAACTTTTGTAAGACGTGGAATTAAGTTAAAATATATTAAGACAGAATAAAGTATAATTATCATTCTTTGGAAGAATATGGTTAAGATTAAAGTTTTATTTAAAATGTTATTTTTATTTAAGATGATACCTGTTTTGAAAACTGATATACTATTTAAATAATGGTAATATCTATTATATGCCATCCATATATTTCATAGAAAGGAAAATCTATCCAAGTTACAGTAGTATGCAAAGAAAAGAAGAGGAATGGATTTACCAGATTTGAAATAATATTTTGCTGTTTATGACTTAATTTGGATGAGTGACCTGGGGGTTGCTAAGAAATATAAATATGAAGATTTTAGCCTGTGAAAGACACAATCTGAGATTTGGATGGAATGACTACACATGGTATAAGAAAGCTAATTTTAATCATATTAATTTTTTAAAATTAAAAAATATGTCAGGTAGGCCATTTTGAAAGTATGGAATAAATGCAAATCTAAGTTGTAGCTCTCAATAGAAGAAGAATTTTATAGATGAGAAATTATTTGTAAAACTTTTTTATTGTCATAGAGTAAGATAATTGTAATTATATTTGTATTTGCTGCAAAAGACATCAGAAGCCTTCCTATTGGTTGATTGGTTGTGTTGATGGCTGGTGATTGGTTTTCTTCTGCTGCCAAGTAGTTGGTTCCTAAGAATCTGATAAGCTGGTGATAAATCAGCACTCCTGTTTGCCTGACAAGAACCCATATTCCAGATTTAGAATAGCCTAAAGCACACATTATGGTAGACAGAAATTCCCTGAGCATGACTCCAAAAACTAGAAGACTAAATCTCTGGTTGCAGTGTACAACCCAGACTGGGTCTTGCAACATTATTCTAAGACATGTATATTTCCTTCATTCATTATCAGTAACAGTAATTTATGAAACCAATAAGTTCTAAAGGTCTCACATGAGATGGAATCCTAATAAAGTAAATTTTCTTGTAATTACATTAACCTATGTGAAGTGACATAGATTTACTTCAACAAAGCAACTTATTTTATTTACCACAACAAAGAGCCCATTCATTTGTTTCTGGAGCAGTTTGAGTAGCCATGTGGTTAGTTGCTGCTAAAATTTTGCAAATTTTAACTTATTTAACACTATCTGTAATAATAATGGTGCAAACAAGCATTTAATTGGGTTTATGTAAAAACTGTAAAACAAATGAACATTTAAACATATTAAAATTATTATCACTTTATAATCATTTTTAACTATTAATCAAATAAGACAATGAAGGGAAACCCACACTAATATGACAAAGAAAGGAAAAAGAGACAAGTATGATTTTATTTATAAGTAAAGTAGAACATTTTTATATTTTTACTGTATCTCTTTTAATATTATAAATTATTATTACTTATCTGTTTCTCTCTCTGCAGTAATTCATTTTGGATCTTGTGGCTTAGTTGTTTTGCATTTGTTACTGAAATCTTTGTCATTCAGCACTTCAATTTAGCATCACAGTATTTTCTTTAGAATGCATACTGTTTAAAATACAATTGTGAAAGAAAGAAGAGGATATATTAGACATATCTTACAGCTGCCTAGCTTGTCTAATTCAGATATGCCAGAATCTACAGAGTGTTGATAATTTCTGAGTTGAAATTTTAAAAGAATTTCAAATTTAAGTTATGGCAACTTTGACAAGCAAACTTAAGTCATGTTATATTAATACAATATTATATTTTAAATAGAAATTTGGAAGACTAGATGACTTTTTAGAGTGAATTGAAGAACAGTAATAGCAATAGCACTTAGACTTATATTCCACTTCACAGTGCTTTACAGACCTCTCTAAGCAGTTTACAAAATCAGCATATTGCCCCTAACAATCTGGGTCCTTTTACTGTCTTCAGAGGAAGGAAGGCTGAGTCAAACTTGAGCTGCTTAGAATCAATCTCCTGGAGTGAGCAGTAATTTAGTCTGGAATGCTGCATTCTAACTACTGCACCAAAAAATATTTTTCACAGAATAGCAATGCATGATGGTAAATTTGAAGAAAAATCAAGAGTGAGATGTAAAAAGTCAGAGTACTACTTTTTAAATCCACCAATCAATGTAATACTTTTCACTTTTTAATAGAATAGACCAAAGGATTTTAAAATGCTTACTAAAATAGTCTGCAATATTTCATTCTTTGATGGTACCTTCCTTTATTTTTTAATTTTGATTAGTAAAGGCCTAAAACAAATGTGTATGTTTTAGAAAATATTTGTTCAGAAACATCAGCTGCATGATAGCTCCAGTGCTACTTGTGGATATGGGTTCCTCTTTCCTAATGATTCTGGTCTGAAACTTGGAATCTCCTGGATGTACAGCTCCTAGTAGAAGAGCAAATGGAAACCACAGCTAGGTTTCCTGGTCACAGCTTCAGTTGTCATGCCAATGGTGACCCACATCACCAGGATTGCTACAAGCCACATGCTATGGATTATTTTTTAGTGTTTAATCCTGAACAAATATTGGTGAGTCTAAGTGCTGATTAATTTTCATGGAAACTAAATCAATGGTAAAGGAATGAATTAGAGAATCAATCATCAGAATCTATCACCTTGCTACTGCTCTGAACCAAACTCTAAATTGCTACAAGCCAAATACTATGGATTATTTTTAGAGTTTAACCCTGACAAAGTATTGGTGAGACTTTTTCAGATCCTATTTTTATACATTTGCATTGTTGGTGAATATATTTCAAGGGAATCCTCGTCCTCATAGAGATTGTTATAATTTGGGGTTGTTGAGGGGATAGAAACTATGCCTGTATTTTTCTAGAGTCACTTTTGGAATATCCTGCTATGTGCCTTGCTTCTCTGATTATTTCCAAATTTGAGGGTCATGCAAATAAATTCAATGTACATAATCTCCTAAGGGACATTCACTTATATTTAAGATTGGTCACCTTTACTAAACCATACAATTATATAAATTTCCCTGGTTTATATGTCTTGTTTGATAATGGATTTCTGCATTAATTTTATGCACTTTATTCTCTTTTTTCTATTTCTAATGCTGGTCAAAGTTTGCATTAAAGGAAACAATCCATCTCAAAGTAATTATTATTGAATTAAATCTATAATAATGATGGTTTAATGCTAAAAGCATGACATGTTCTTTTCAGTTATCCCTTTTATTGGATTATTCATACTACACAAAGAAATAAAAGAAAGAAGAAAGGTTAGTTTCAGGTTGTACTATATGATTATGAAATATAGGTTGTATGTAGCTGAAGTGGTAAAATCCAATCATATTTTCATAACTACAGTTAACCTCGTAGATAAATTGCTTCAGAACAAGCTCAGTTAAATTCAAGTGACTTTTCAGATTAGCTCTATGCTGAAGTCAGTTAAAAGATAATTAAGCCATGCTTTGTTGTCAATATGCACAACAAAACAAAAATTGATTAATAGTATTGCAGAAATGGTTTGCTACTGACCCCAAAATGCAGAAATGGTTTGCTACTGACCCCAAAAATGTGGTATCCTAATTTCCATCATAGTTCTCGTGGTGAAAATAAGCCATATTACATATAACATAGTGCAACTTATTTAGAACAATTTATGGAATCCAAGATATCAAAAGATAAATTCACTCAATGGTATTTTAAGTATGATGTCAACAATTCAGCTTGGGAGAGAAAAATAAGAAAATATATTTTTGAAAGAATTTTCTGAAACTAGCTAGTTTGCAGGCTATGCAGCACCAGATATAATGTATTGTTTGTAAACCATTTAATACTCTAAAGTAAATATACATATTTTTAGGGCTAGATCAATGTTGTTAGTAATTCCTCTTAAATGCATATATCATCTCCCTGCTTTAGGTTTCTTTTTCTCGCACCCCTGCCAAAGTCATTATTCCATGTCCATTGAGTTATGCAATTCTTATTAGGCTGTTAGGATTTTTAGAAGTTTCACAAAATTGGGCGTGGGAGGGAATCCCTTTTTAACAACATCTAGGTTGATGGAGCAGCTATGCGTTCCATATTGAAATATTTTATCACAGCTTCTATTTGTAATTACGATATAGAAGTCTTTTTATTGTATTAAATAAATAGTGCATTTGGGTGGTGCAGTGGCCTAGAGGTAGAGCTCTTGCCTCACAATCAGGAGGCTGTGAGTTCAATCCTAGGTAG
>JANHFN010090479.1:0-10257 GCA_032468175.1 Toxicocalamus goodenoughensis
CCTGCAGTAATTGCAAGCAGCAGATGTTAATAACAGCTTTTTCCGGCTGTTGAGCCTGTTGAGCCACCAGAGCTCCTAGCTGATGGTATCCGCAGCATGCCTTGTCTATCAAATCTAATGGGGTGGGATTGAGGGTACAGGTCACCCTCAACCTACGACCATAATCGAACCCAAAATTTCTCTTGCTAAATGAGACATTTTTTTAAAACGGAATTTTGCACAATTTTACGACCTTTCTTACCACAGTTGTTAAGTGAATCGCTGCAGTTAAGTTAGTAACTCAGTCGTTAAATGCGTCTGGCTTCCCCCATTGGCTTTTCTTGCTAGAAGGTTATAGAAAAGGATCATATTGATCCCGGACACTGCAACCGTCATAAATACACGCCAGTTGCCAAGCGTCCAAATTTTGATAAACGTGGCCACAGGGATGCTGCAACGATTGTTAAGTGTGAAAAATGGTCGTATTTTTCAACGCGGTTGTAACATTGAACGGTCAGTAAACAAGGTACTATAAGTCAAGGACCCTACCTGTATAGGCACATCTCTTTTGAGGACCTTCATGGCTGCTTTACTGTCTGCAAGGCAAGAAGCAACGAATGGAAACACATCCAGGTGTAAAGCAGCCTGGAATTAAGGAGAAATTTCCTAACAATGAGGACAATTAACCAGTGGAACTGCTTGCCTCCAGAAGTTGTGCACGCTCCAACACCCGAGGTTTTTAAGAAAAGACTGGGCAGTCACTTGTCTGAAACATCTCCTGCTTGAGTAGGGGGGTTGGACTAGAAGACCTCCAAATTCCCATTCCAGCTCCGTTCGGATTGATTAATAATTAGCAGTCTATTTCCTGACTGCCTGTTGCTTTAACTGTTGATAATCTCTCCTAAAAAAGCAGCCCTTGTCCTTGCATTAATATCTTTATTGTTCATCCTAAGGCTGGTTGCCCTGCATGTCATTAATAGTTTGGTCTTCCTTATATTTAATCTTCGTCTCATATCGTGCTCCTTGACTTTTTTATTACTAGAACTTGCAAATCTTTTGCATTTTCAGCAAGGAGAGTGTGTACAGCAGGTTATTGATGTTTCTCCTTCCGGTTTTAAAGCAGCGCTCATTTTTTCCATTCTCATTTCTCTTAATATGTATGCGGCATATCGTTTGAATAAATGAGGGGAGAGCATACAACCTTGCCGACTTGCAGTCAGTCTATTTCAACATCTCCTGCCTCCCTAATGGCTCGTTCACAGTTTTTTTTCCCATGGGATAAATAAAAGATTTTGGGATTTCCTTTTAACTGAAAACATTCCATGATGTTACATTGATATCTGAAGATAGATCTTTCTAACATTTATACTTTACTGGGTCCTGCTAATCTTGTTTAAATGTTAATATATATTGCTAGTCCATGTATGATATGCCATATGTAGATTGGATGGATGGATGGATAAATAGATAAATGGATAGATGGATACATTGATGTTGAATGCATGGTGGTGCAGTGGTTAGAATAGAATGGAATGGAATGGAACGGAACGGAACGGAATGGAATAGAATGAGAAAGGAATAGAATAGAATAGAATAGAATAAAGGGATCTTGGAGGTCTTCTAGTCCAGCCCTCTGCTCAGGCAGGAAACCCTATACCATTTCAATATTGCAGGCTAATTCTGCTGATTGCCAGCTTCTAGCAGTTCAGCAGTTCGATCCTGACCGGCTCAAGGTTGACTTAGCCTTCCACCCTTCCAAAGTCGGTAAAATGAGGACCCAGATGGTTGGGGGCAAGAGGCTGATCTGTAAACTGCCTAGAGGGGGCTGAAAAACACTGTGAAGCGGTATATAAGTCTAAGGGCGATTGCCGTTCAATGAAGCAAAGAAACAAGCAGGTAGTCCTTGAGTTACGACCACAATTGAGCCTCAAATTTCTATTGCTAAGCAAGATAGTCGTTAAGTGAATTTTGCCTCATCTAATGACCTTTCTTGCCAGAGCAGTTAAGTGCAACTGCAGTTGTAACATGGTTGTCGAGTGAATCTGGCTTCCCCATTGACTTGATTGTCAGAAGGTCTCAAACAGGGACCATGTGAGCCCGGGACACTGCAATTGTCATAAATATGAACAAGTTGCCAAGCGTCCGAATTTTGATCATGGGACCATGGGGGATGCTGCAAAGGTCATAAATGTGAAAAATGATCATAAGTCATGTTTTTTAGTCCGGCTGTAATTTTGAATAGTCACTAAATGAATGGTTGTAAATTGAAGATTTACCTGGAATATCCAGTTTGAGAGGTTTTTTTGTTTGTTTGTTTCTTGATCTTTTATAATCTCTTTTCTCCTTCATCTTAACAGCTTTAGAGTCATTCTGTAATTCCACTGGCTCTCCTTCATTTGGGCACTTCAAAGCGATTCTTGATATTCTCTTTGGAAATGGTTGATATATGTGCTCAAGATCATATCACAAACACTAGTTGGCTTTTTTCTTCTTTTTAGCTTAAATTGGAACTTGTACACAAGCAGCTCATGATCTGTTCCCCTGTCCGCCTCTGGCCATGTCTCCATGTATCAGTAATAAAGTTTGATTTCTGTTTATTCCATCTAGCAATATCCATAAACGTAGGTGCTGCTTGGCCATTAGAAAATGGTGTTAGCTATAAAGGAACCATTGAAGTTGACAGAAATAGATAAGTTGTCATGCTTCATTTCAGTTTTCTAGGCTACAAGATCTCACTGCTTTTCCTCTCCTTTATTATATTTCTAAATATCCATTTTCAGTCTCTAGTCAGAAATATTATAGATCTTCCTTTTGTGTTCTTCTGTTAATATTAAATTTAACTTGATCATACAAAAAAGCAGCCCCTATCATCAACTTCTTTTTCTTCTGCATTCCTGGCTGGAACATAAACTTGGATAATTGTCATATTAAAGGATTATCTGCAAAGTCTATTTGATGCTGTCATTGCATTGTGTAACCAAGTATTGTTCTTGCTGTAACCCTATTGACTATGAAAGGGAGAAAAAAAATTTCTTTGTTTTTAATGTCTTGAATGGGCAATTATCTGACTGCAAGTTTCCAATTCTATTCCATTTGTTCATGCCTAAGATGTTAGGTTGGTTAGTTCCATCTTGCTCTGTTGTTGAGCAACAACAGGAGGGTTTTAAAAAAGATTTTTATCCTGCCTTTATTACTTTATAAGTAACTCAAGGAGGCGAACATATATAATACCCCCTCTTTCTTCTCCTTTTTCTTAGAACAACAACCCTGTGAGTTGAGTTGCGCTGAGAGAGCGATTGGCCCAAAGTCACCTGGTGGTCTTTCAGGCCTAAGGTGGGACTAGAACTCACTGTCTCCTGGTGATTGGCCCAAAGTTACCCAACTGGCTTTCATGCCTAAGGTGAAACTAGAACACACTATCTCCTGATTATTGCCCCAAAGTCATCCGGTGGTCTTTCAGGCCTAAGGCGGGACTAGATCTCACTGTCTCCTGGTGATGGGCCCAAAGTCACTCAACTGGCTTTCAGATCTAAGGTGGGACTAGAACTCACTGTCTCCTGATGTCTAAGCCAGCACATTCTCATTGCAATTCTCTGCCTTTGCAGCTTTAGATTGGTTTTCCCCCCCCCTGCATGCCTACATCGGCATCTAGAGTAGTGTCTCCTGCTTGAGCAGGGGGTTGGTCTAGAAGATCTCCAAGGTCCCTTCCAACTCTGTTATTTTCCAGCAGGACAAGAAACAATGGATGGAAACTAATCCGAGGACAGAAGCAACCTAGAACTAAGGAGAAATTTCCTGACAGTGAAGACAATTAACCAGTGGAACTGCTGGCCTCCAGAAGTGGTGGCTGCTGCTCCAACACTAGAGGTTTTCAAGCAGAAACTGAACAGCCATTTGTCTTAAGTGGTGTAGAGTTCCCTGCCTGATCAGGGGGTTGGACTAGAAGGCCTCCAAAGTCCCTTCCAACTCTCTTATTCTGTTGTTTGTTGTTTGAGGTATGACTGTGATGGGTAGTTCTGTATTTTAAACTCCAGTGGGGTAGGTTTATATACATCTGTTGATTTCCCCCCCCTCCTCCTTTGACTAATTATCTAACCTTTTGTTTTGTCCATATCTGGATGGAGTAGTTTTGGCATCCTGCAACAAGGCAGTTGGCATTTAGCAAATGCTATTGCTTGGGCAGAACTTGTCAAAAACTTTAAATTTGTGAGTGTATCTGCCTTCTCTGATTTCTCTGTTCAGTTAAGACAGCAGCGCCGTTACACACTTGTTTTGGAGTGAACCCCAATGAATGTGTCTGATTTTTCTCTTGAGTAAATACGCGTCAGACCAAAATGGTTGCCTTTGAAAACTTCAACAGCCTCATTAAATCGGGGATAAAAAATAAACTTTGTTTGCAACTTAATGAGATTATTCTTGAAACCACAGCACCAGATCCTGTCATTGAGATGCAGTTTGAATGTCACAAATTATGCTTTGTTTTCTGTATTTTGTTGTGCTGTTTCTTTTGGAAAGTTCAACTCACAGAAAGGAAGGAAGGAGGGAAATTGACTAAAAAAAAATTATCTACGGATGCGGAAGTTATATTTACGTTAAATTGAATGTAATTCCCATGGAATTGAGTTGTAAATAGTTATATGCCATGGGGCAGTTCCATAATGGGACCATATGGTGCATTATTGGCTTGATTCAATTTTTTTTTCCTAAAGTCACATCTGAATTGCTTGTTTTTGGCTTATCGGAGTGCACCATCTGAAGTACAGTTGTGAATTAAAAATGTAATTTATGGTTTAGCATGCTGTGCAAAACCAACCTAACATGACTTATTAAATAAACTATTGCTAAGCAAGCGATGGTCTGATATAATGTGTGACTCTAGAATAAGCTAATAATCTCTAGAAAGTCTAACCAGTTTGATCTTGTGGTTAAGACTCCAGGATAGAAACCGGGAAACTGAGTTCTAGTCCTGCTTTAGGTATGGAATCTGGTTGGATGATGTTGGATCAATCGTCAGGAGACTGGGAGTTCTAGACCTGCCTTAGGCATGAAAGCTGGCAGGGTGACTTTTGGTCAATCCACAGGAGATGGTGAGTTCTAATCCTGCCTTAGGCATGAAAGCCAAACTGGTGACCTTGGGCCAGTCCCTCTCTCTCTGCCCAACCCACCTCACAGGGTTGTTGTGGGGAAAATAGGAAGAGGAAGGTGTGTTGGATATGTTTGCCACCTTGTGTTGCTTACAAAAAAAAACCCAATAAAAGCAGGATATAAATAAATGAACAATAGGAAGAAGCTTGGGAGAGAGGAGTTGGCTGTGGAAAGCTAGTTGTTAAGTTTTCTCAACAATTTCTTTCTTAAAACAAATTCTAGGCTGCATTAACAGAAAGATAGAATCAAGTTCACATGAAGCGTTAATACCACTTTATAATCCCTTGGTAAGGCCACACTTGGAATCCGGCATCCAATTTTGATCACCACAATGTTAAAAAAGATGTGAAGACTCTGGAAAGAGTGCAGAGAAGAGCAACCAAGAGGATTAGAGGACTGGAGGCTAAAACATATTGCTGGAATTGGGTATGTCTAATTTAATGAAGATAAGCACCAAGGGGGACATGATAGCAGTCTTCCAGTATTTGACGGGCTGCCCCAGAGAAGTGGGGGGTCAGCCTATTCTCCAAAGCCCCTGAGGGCAGGACAAGAAGCAACAGATGACAACTCACCAAGGAGAGAAGCAACCTGGCATTAAGGAGAAATTTCTTGACAGGACAGTTAATCAATGGAACAACTTGACACCAGAAGTTCCAACACTGGAAGCTTTTAAGAAGAGACTGGACAACCATTTGTCTCAAATAGTACAGGTTTTCCTGCCTGAGCAGGGGTTGGACTAGAAGACCTCCAAGGCCCCTTCCAACTCTTCTGTCAATTCTCTTTAATTGTTACGGCTGGGTCCATCAGAAGGACAATTAGGTCCAAGTGCAAAACTGTCCCCACTCGCTGGATTTGAGAATTGGTGAGCTTTCGCCCTTGGAATCTGCTAGAGAGAGTTGGAAGTTTTTCCTTCTGGCAATTGTGATAAGTGTTGACTGCACGTTCTCCTATCTGGGACTTGAAGGTGTTCCTTAAGGTTCACCAAGAAATTGCTTTCAGTTGCCTGCAGATGCTTCCTGGTACTGATATAGGCAATTTTTACAGTCCATCAGGTGCCGACTGATATTTCTCCCGGTAGGTGTTGATTCCCCAAAGTGGTTTTCTTTGTTCTGTTATAGATATAATTCATCTGTAGCCTTTTCAAGCATGCTTTCTTTTTTTTAATGCTTACGTCTCCTGTCTCTTTTTAAATAAGTATACGCAGTGAAATGGAGAAAAAAAACAACAACACAAAAAGAAACAATGCGTTGTGTATTTTGGTTAAACCACTAAGTGATGTTATTTCCTTTATCTTGCCTTATCTTCTAGCTCTTTTTTTTTTAACCCCTTCCCTTTTAGTCTTTTGAAATCGCTTAATGGGATTTTAGAATATATTATAAAATACGTATTTTTCAGGTTAAGTACTGCCAGAAGCTTTAGGTAATTCCTTTGGGGACTTGTTCTTAAAAATAGCTTTTCGATTATATTCTCGAAATAAGATTTCTGCTTTCTGAAGTGACGGTGTGTGTAGATGAGGGGGAAAAAAATATCACTGTGGCTTTCAAACCTCACCTTCATCAGGTGAAACTCTAGACTGCAACTTTTTATAGACATGAGTGGCAATGGTAGAAGAATTCATAATTTGAAAGAGAAATTTCTTTTATGGATGGCAAGCAAAGCAAAGTAACCCCATCCTTGACCCCACAGAAAAAAAACCACAATCGGGGACTTCAAATTTTTCATACATAAGATATAAAAACCTTTTAAATAAACAAGTTATCATAGAAAAGAATATTTAAAGTTCAGAATTGAACTGTGAGGTCCTTGGGGCTCTCTGATCTTTGTTGTTTTTCTTGCGGACATTTCATGACCCACCTAGGTAATATCATCAATGCTAGAAGAGAGTACTAGAAGCAAGCCACACTCCCTTCCAGCACTGATGATGTTACCTAATTGGATTATGAAACGTCTGTAAGCAAACAGCCAAGCTCATAGACCACGAAGGGACCCCACAACCCTCCTCCTCCTCCCCTGCAAATCCTCCTCCCTTTTAGCACTGATGATGTTACCTAGTTGGGTCATGAAACAACCAAACTCAGAGAGCCCCCAAGGACCCCACAAACAAATAAGTACCTTCCAAAGATCCCAAATTCTGATAGAGGATTCTGAATCGGGTAGACATTAAACTCAAAGTCAAAGGAAACTTTCTGCTTAATAATTATGTTTCTGCTGGGAACTTTAAATTAGACCTCCACTGCTTTGTAGCTCAAGGATTTTTTATTTTTTTTAAAAAATAGCCAATTCTGTATTCTCTGTGTGGGGAGAAAAATATTAATTTGCTGCCCGATTCAAACAGCCTTTTCTCTCTTCATCCCCTGTCACTTTATCTAATAATTAAAGAAATCCACAGAGAAACCATTCAAGCAATCCATGCTGCATATGAAGCTTTCTTCCCCTGGAGTTAGTTCTCTTGTACTTACAGATGACATAGCAAGAGTTTCTAACAGGTCGTCCTTGGCTTATAAATTTACATTGGAGCCCACAGTTAAGTGAGTTTTGCCCCATTTTACGATTATGCACAGTGAAGTGAATCACTGCAGTTGTGGAATTAAGCACGTGGTTGTTAAGTGAAACTGGCCTCCCCATTGGCTTTGCTTGTCAGAAAGTCACCAAAAAAGATCATGTGACCCTGGGACCCTGCCGTTGTCATAAATATGAGTCAGTTGCCAAGTGTCTTGAGGGCAGTTCAGGAATGTGAAAAACGTATCAAAATACTAATAAGTCAAAATGTTGGCCTAGAAACTGGGGCATTGACTTATAATTCTCCATCAGAAGAGAGCTGGAAGGGCCCATGGAGGTCTTTGAGTCCAGCCCCCTGCTCAAGCAAGAGATCCTATACCAATCCCGACAGGTGGCTGTCCAGTCTCTTCTTGAAAACCTCCAGGGATGAAGCACCCACAACTTCTGGAGGCAACTTCTGTTCCCCTGGTTAATTGTCCTCCCTGTCAGAAAGTTTCTCCTTAATTCCAGGTTGCTTCTCTCCTCGATGAGTTTCTATCTCCTTTAGGTGTCGAAGCTGACTTTGAGCCTGTTGTGCTCGAGGGTGGAGCATTACGTATGCCTCTTGTAAGTTGTACAAAATAAAGATCAAATAGAAATGTAATAGATGAGGAAGAGGAGGAAGAGGGTTGACCAAGAAGGTCCCATAAGATCTGAAGAACTTCTGACTGACACAGTGATGAGCTGAGCAGTTGCAACATTAGTTTTTTTGGCAAACTCTCTATTCTGCAAATGACTGGGAAAGCTACCTTACCGTTTTGCCATTTCTCAACTTCTCAATTCCAACTCCACCCTCGCAAACACCCCCCCAATTAAAATGCTCCTGAAATATTGATAGTTACTTACTTGGTTCAGTTCAGCTTTTAGGGACAAATGCTTGTCTCTGGCATGCGAAAGACAGAAAAAGACAGTACGTGGGTTACTGCGGAGCTGAAAGTGGTCCCTGCCATTGTGTTCTGACTGTGCATTTAAATTGTGGCTTAACTTTCATTAGTGTGCCATATTTCCTGCGGCTTCCTTAAATAAACCAAGGCAAGGAGCAGGAATACATAAGAGCGGGTGTATGAAATTAAAAGTGGCTGGGGGCACAAATTGTTACATCTGAGACAAGGACACAGAATTTCTCTAAAATGAATTATTAGCAGTGGAACAGGAAAGCAGGATGGGTGGTTTTATTGGACTCTGTCTTAAGCAGTATGATAGTTTTCATTACTCATTATTATCACCTTGTTGTTTGTATCTTATGATTTATCACTTTTGTCGTTTGGAATGTTGGAAGAAATATCCTTCTGGGTTCAGTTCCAAATGGGAAAAAAAACCACTGGAATCATGGAAGTTTGTTTGAAAAGAAGGTATACTGATGAACGGGATCACTCCTGTTGGAGCTCTTAGGCAAAGAAAAAGGGAAGAGATGCTAAGAGTCCCTGGATTTTATACCCTCTCTGGCTTTGAACTTCCTGGGGCACAGGAAGAGTATCCTGATTGGTTGCTGTCACAGATCATACCTAGCTTTGTAGGTTGTCTGTGTGTTAAGTTTGGTTGAAACCTGGTGGGTGGTGCAATGAAGGGCAAGTAACTGGCTCTGCCTGAAGAAGGTAGATCTTCGTTATGTAGAATATACTGGTCTAGGCCTTAATGTGGGGGGACCCTGAGTTTCTACCTCTCTAAGTTTCTACTTCTCTTTTAGGGGAAATATTCTGCCTTTTTAGTATATCCTAAAATATTTCATTTTTGTAAGAGGGGGGTGGCTTTTAATGACTAAATCTGCCATTCCCTCTGTCAAAACTCAGCTTCCCTCCCCCCTATTCCCACTGCATGTTAAGCCGATGTTTTCCACTTTGGCGGATGTCTATGGGAGTAGAGGAAGAGAAATAAAGCTGGGGAAAATCCACCAATTATTTTTCTTAATGTGATTTTTACACTGTAAATAAGGAAAGCACTATTTGATGCCATTGTACCTGAGATAAGATGAGAATCAGCAAAAGAGAGAGAATAAATTTTATGCAGGAATAGCATTCTGGTGGTTTAAGGATTTCTAGATAGGATTTCAACTTTGCCATGAGAAAGAGCCCATAGGGATTTTATTTTTAATCACTACAACACTTCCCTTTATATCTTGCAGCTTATATTTTCTAACACTTCCAAAACATTTCTCCCTGGAAATGAGAGAGCAGTTCTTGAAAAGAGAACTTAGCACAACATCTTAAGCACCATCTCAGAAGACAAATGCATAATTGGTAATATATGATTCTAAAGAATCATATATAATGATCCATCACATTCTCCCAAGACTTTAATTCTAACTTGCTTGTACTTAGAAAAATGAATCCCTGCAATTGTTTTGTGAAAAACAGTTTTCTGTTTTAACAAACAACAGCTTTCCACCTCTGTCTTTTGTGGCCTTCTTAATATTATGAAAACTTTTCATAATCCAGTGTTGAGATATATATTAACTGTTCATCCTCTCTGTATACCGTATGTTTACAGGAAAAAAAAATATTGTCCTTGTCCTTGATCTTTAATATTTTCTTTTAGGATGTTTTTAAATTTTGTATTTCATGTTTTATTGGGCTGTTCACCGCCCCGAGTCCTTCG
>JANHFN010090719.1:0-10251 GCA_032468175.1 Toxicocalamus goodenoughensis
CAAAAAAAACCCTCTACCTGGCCAAACTGAGCTACAACGATCTGCACATTATTCAAGTTAAGACTCAGGAGTCAGAGAGCTTTATGAGAAGGGAGCAAGGACCCCGAAACCCTCCAACTTAGGGGTGCTCTCCTGAGCTGGAAAGTCGACGGGGCCTTTCAAGTGCCCTGCTTAAACCTATCATAAGCCCCAAGAGACAAAGAGCTGGGCACCCTTTTTCCCCAGACAGTTTTGGGGTGCAATCCCCCAGATGCTCCTCTAATCTCTTTCTGGGCCTCAGGTTTTTTGGTCCTGAGCTGGTCCAAAGATTGGCAGAGCCCAGGAAGAGAATACAAAAATGCACGAGGCAGAAAATACAGATCTTCTGGAAGTAGCTTCTGGCCCTTCTAAGAAAGAAACGATACGTTTTAAAATGAAAGGATAGAGACAGACCGACTCTCCTCACCCAAGTTTGTAAAAATCCAGATTTTATTTTATTTTTCACTTCGGGCGGCGCTTAAGAAGGAGGAATATTTCAGTGCATTAATACACTCCGCGCCACTGGAAATGTTACTGACACACACGTTAGAAAACCCTGATTTCCAGAAAAAAAAAAAGAAGGGGGGGGGGAATAAAAAAAAGGAAAGGAAGGGACCACATCATACCCCCACCTGTCCACGAAGAACCCCAGGGACGGCGAGGTTCTTTGGAAGGAACTGACACGAGAACAGATAACGCAAGGGGGTCAATGAAAAGGCAAAAGGAAAAAGGACATTAAAAAAAAAGAAAAAGACACACCTCGCATGCATTTTGGCACCAGTTGGCAAAACAAAACCAACAACCCCTACTTTTCAAATATCTTTTCTTTTTGTAAAACAAAAAAAAATAATAGCCAAAGCAGTCAGCAACGATCCGAGAAAGAGAAGGGAAGTTAAAACAGTTTTGTCCAAATGCCAAAGGGTTGTGCAAATAACGGGAGACAATTTGGTTAAATTGGGGTGGGGGACAAACACGGGTTTTCCAGTTTACAGAAGAGATGTCAGAGCAAATGGGGGGGAGGGGAGGCAGGACAAAAACCTCTCCCCCCCCCTCCCGGGTATGTTTATAACAAGTCCTATTATGTACAGAAACCACAAACACGCAAACACACACAATATTTTTTTCTCTCTTCTCCCCCTATCCCCACCAGTTTTGGTGAGACGAAGCTGGGAGAAGAGGAACAAGACGAGTGGGGGTGGATGGACCCCTTACCCTAATTCATTCATTTCTGGACTCTTTCATCGAAGTAGCTTGATCAGGAGTTGGGGGGGGGAGGGGGTCGCTCCTTGCCCCCCCCTCCCCCCGTAAGAGCTTTGCACAGTGGAGAGAAAGGAAAATAGGCATGGCCAGCGAGTTTTTGAGAAGGCCCACTGTTTTTATTCAAGTAACCAGAAAGTCGGCTCCCTTTTTTTCAACACCTGCCTTAAAAGAACACCCGTTTCCGGGGGGGGAAAAAAAAATATTATTATTTTTAAAATGCCAATTTTTAATCCCCCTTTTTTTGCCGCTCATAAAGGGGATGTTTCCAGTAAGTTAGTTAAGCAGTGATGGGCTGCAACCAGTTTTAACCACCGGAGTATTCAATCAACAGCAAATTTGAAACCTCTCCATCTCACCTACTAGCCTTCCCCGGGGAGTAGAACAGCTGAGGCGCGGGAATCCAATTTGCCGCGCAAATCAGCCAAGCTGCACAAGAAGGAAAAATGTTAAGACGGGATAGGGAAAGGGGGCCAACTGATCGTAGTTCGTACTGGTTCGCTCGAACCGGTGCACACCGGCAGCAGCCCAACCCTGGAGTTCAGAGAGGTGTGCTTGAATAGTACTCGCACACGGACGTGCGCTGCGTTCCCTGTCCTAAGACGGTGGGGTCAAAGCACCTGAATGCCCACTGTATTGTAAAGACCTTGGGTGGGTGGCCACGCAGGGGAGAGGCGCTTCGCTGCCAGCCGCAGAGATGGGCAGATGTTTCAAAGAGAAGGGGTATCAAGGCTGGGTGGCTGGCTGGGGGAGAAAATTGGGGATAAGGCTCGGATGGTTGCCCTCTCCAAACAATCACCCCTGTGGGGGTTGCACAGCCCCTACTCAAATGCATCAGTATGGCCCTTTTGGGGGGAGTCTACACAGGGTGTGCAATTCAGTGGCATGGCATGCACAATATTGTCCTGATGTGTGCGCTACAATATTGTGGCTTCTGCGTCTTAGGGGCGAGAGCAGAGAGAAGTATAAACTTCCCACAGTGTTGGATCCAGGGGTTCAACCCAGAGGTGAAACTTGGGGGGGGGGTTTCTTGTGAGCCCCACCCCACCCCACCCCGATTAGCAGATTGTAGGGTTTGGCTCCCCCAACCCTAACAATGGCCTGACTCTGATGGTGGAAAACTAAAACCGATGGCCTCTTGTTTCGCAAAGAAAGGGTGTTCTTTTAAGACAGTGCTGGAAAAAAAAAATAGAGGTAAAATCTTTTCATAGAAAAAGAAAAGCCACCAAATGAAGAACAAAGAACGAAATAAAACAACACAGACAAAAAAAAAACCGCCACGCGGTCATCTCGCAGTCACTCGCGCGGATGGAGGTTAGTTTTGTGGGTTTTTTTTTTGTTAAACTTGAATTTCAGCCGCCTCAAAAATGTACATGCAAAAATGGGAGGAACCATACAAATAAAAGAACATATCAACAACCTAACTAATAAAGTGCATGTTTTGGTATATATTACATCTGCGAGGGATTGTGAAAAATTTGAAGGGGGGGAAGAGAAGGGAGGGGAAATGGAGGCAGGGATCACATCGTATTATAGACGGGGTTGGTGGTTCGTTTCCGCTCGTTGGATTTTTTTAACCTCCTGGGCAGCCGAGTTCTGGCGGGGGGATTTCGAGTGAGGGCGGCCGGCTGCCTCGGGCCGTGGGCCCAAGTCCACGTTCCTTCCGTGGGCCCGCAGGTCGGGGTGAAGTCTTGGGCAAACTGAGCCAGGGGCCGTTCCACCGGCCGGCTCAAGGCCAGGCATTCCCACAGCTTGACCGGTGCCACCAAATGCCTAGTGGGTTCAGGAGACAGGAGAGTCAGGGAGGAGATGGCTGGATCCGGCATGGAGATCTGGAGCGATGCCGGCGAGAAGGTTCTGGCGACGGTGGGCAGGCAGCAGCATCCGCGGGGCAAGTTGTCCTTCAGTGAGCCCAGACAGTCCAGTTTGGCCAAAGACGCCGAGCGTTTCATTTGCGAGGGCGCGGTGAGTCCGGCTTGCCGCAGACGGGATTCCAGTTCTTTTGCCAGCTGCTTGACCAGGCCTGTCCCCTGGCCGTTGTCTTTGGCGCAGCCGTCGCAGCTGGAACGGCGAGGGAGAGAGCAGCAAAGAGGACGGGATGAAGGGACATCCTGAGGATTTTGTTCTAGATCGGGGGTCCAGTATGTCCAGGGCAGGAAGCCCCTTCCCCTCTCCTCCAGGGAGAAGTGCCCGTTTCCAGCGTAGCCCCCCGAGGGAGCCGGTTCAGGATCGGTGCTTGTGCTGTCCTGAGTGACCCCGTCCAGGCTGAGACGGTGCTGGCGATGTGAACAGGGTGGAGAGGAGTGTCTCGCCTGGTTGGCCAAAGAAGAGGAGACTTCAGGGTTGGATGGTACCCCCGTTTCCCCCTCATCCTTGTCCATCTCTTTCGGGCTTTCCCAAGAGAAGAGGGCTCCGCTGAAGGGATCGCCTGCCAGTACTGGTGTCCTGGACAAAACCGGGCTGCATCCAGGAGTCTCCGAGCAGAAAGCGGTGTTGCAGTTTTCATCCAAGGTTTTCTCCGGGTTCCGGGTGGTGACAGCCTTCTTGTCCCCCTCCGTGCCAGGCAAGGCAGGCGTGTATTCAATGATCTCAATTCTCTTGGGGAGAGGGCTGAGCAAAGGAGGTCCCTCGTCACCCTCCATCCAAAGCACCATCCGGTGTTCGCGAGCCACGCCTGGCACCTCCGCAGGGACTTCCGGTGGACGGGAAGGTACTGATGACGGCGGATCGGAAACAGTCCGCGGTTCGGAGATGGTTCCCGTCTCAGAGCTGCTGCTGCCCGTTTTTGAGATCTCCTTACTTTTCGAGAGCTGGGTTGGCTCGTGGATCGGATCGTCATTCCTACCCCTTGCACCTGGATCGGACTCGTTTCGGGAATTCTTCCGGACGGGAAAAAAGACGACTGGGGAAGTGTGCTGCAAATCTTGTTGCTCCTGCCGTAGACGCTC
The DNA here is from genome assembly GCA_032468175.1 of Toxicocalamus goodenoughensis. Classification (NCBI taxonomy): domain Eukaryota; kingdom Metazoa; phylum Chordata; class Lepidosauria; order Squamata; family Elapidae; genus Toxicocalamus; species Toxicocalamus goodenoughensis. The sequence goes on from JANHFN010090719.1 coordinate 4,224, forward strand.
TTCAAACTCCAGAGTAGCCCGTCGGACAGAACCGGGACACCATTTGGGTCCAGGGAGGACTCGGATTTCTGCGGGGTCTTCGGCTGAGCCCTTTCCTTCCGTGTCTGGCTTAGAGGCAGGCACTGGGGGCAACGAAGACCCTTCGGCTTCCGGTTTTAACGACTCTCGAGCAGCTTCTTTCGGGATTGGTCCAGCCACATCTGTTGCCTCTTCAGCCTTCCCGTGCTTGTTGTCCCAAGGGCAGGTCGCCTCGTCTGGAGTCTCGTGGAGGGGGGTCTTCTTGGGCGTTGGGAGTGGATTGTTAGTGGTCTCTGCTTTGGCTGGTCCCTGGGATCCCCCCTGATGGATGGACTCGATCTCCGTGATGATCTCTTTGACTGAGACAATGGGGGAATGGGAGCGGATCAGGCCCACGGGAGGCTCCGGTTCTGAGAGCTGAAAAAAAGAGAAAAGAGGAAGAAATTAATTAATGATCTGAAAAATGTTTCCACGTCAAATCAGGCTACTGTCAGGGCTCCGACAAATCCACCCTCATTCGAATCATCTCTCAGAGTTTAAAAAATTTGATTAGGAGTGACCATATCAGCGTTACCTGGGTGCAGCTGACTCTATGACCCATCATTCATTCCCCCCTTGACCCTGGTTTTCTCCCCACCCCCTGGATGTATATTCTCCAATGGGACACATCAATAGCCAAGAGTCATCAATCATGCTCTCCAGTAAAAATCTTGTGCACCAACAGCTTCAGCTGCCTAGCAATTATCTGAAGCATTTAAGGAATGCACTGCATCCCTCACTCCCTTTCTGCTGGCAACTAAAAAGACCAAAGAAGTATTTTTTAGTTGACAGCCAAATTACATACCAGTAGTCCTTGTCTTACGACCATTTGTTTAGTGACCATTCAAAGCTACAATGGCACTGAAAAAAGGGACTTACGACCATTTTCCCACACTTACGACAATTCAGCCCCCACCCACCCAGGGTCACCTGAATCAAAATTCAGATGCTTGGCAACTGACTCATATTTATGACGGTTGTGTTGCTCCGAGGTTACGCCGTCCCCTTTTGTGACCTTCCAACAAACTACATCAGTGGGGAAGATGGGTTCACTTAACAACCAGGTGACTAATTTAACAACAGTGATTCACTTAACAGCAGTGATTCACTTAACAGTGGTGGCCAAAAAAAGTTGTAAAATTCACACTATGTTTCACTTAGCAACAGAAATTGTGGGTTCCATTGTGGTCGTAAGTCGAGGACTACCTGTGTTTTGTGATGGTGGTGTTGTGCTGGGGTTATGTGATTGCATTTTATGATCCTCTGATGAGCAAAGTTAATGAATTCACTTAACAACCACGTTATACTAACTGAACAATTGTGGCCATAACTCAAGGAGTTCACTGTGGTTCAAAAATTTGACTTTTCAAACCTACAATGGACTTTCTATGTATGACCAGTCTCCAAAGTTAGAATCAGGCTGGCTTTTATTCTGATGGTTGTTAAGCAAACATTGCAGTTTTGTCGAAAGCGGGAAATAAATGTCATTTTTCCTGCAAAATCATAATAAAATTTGGCCTCATCACCGTGGGACCCTGCAAATGTTGGGCACTTGAAGTGATGTAAATGGAAGCAAAAAGGGAAACTTAATTTTCTGTTTTTCTTCCTTTTCTTGGTGTATACGTGAAGTAGAAAATGTAATGGATTATATAAAGGATATGAGAAAATAGAAAATATGATAAATTCAAAGGACGTATATTGGAATGTAAAGTCTCTATCATGAGAGTATTTTATGATTAAAAGTAGGGGAATGGAAATTTATTAAAATGATATAGGTACAGTTTGGCTAAGTGGAAATAAAGAAAAAATATGAAATGGTTATATGAACACCTCTGGAATAAATAGATATATTGTAGATTGGGGGATATACTATATGGATCCTAAATATATTAGTTTTACTTTACTCTTTTTTGACAGTTTATTATATATTGGTCTTGAGAAAATTAATGAAGATAATAATTTTTTAACGTAAAATAAGTGGTAAGCTGAAAATGGAAATAATAGGGGATAACGAATTAAAAATATATGTGAGGATGAAATGATCTTGATATCGAATTAATGAACTGAAATACGAAACAAACAATTATTTAAAGATTAGTGGAATGGATAATGATTTGATGTGATATTAAATACGAAAGTTGAAAATGTAATTATGACAATGTGTAAGTACAATGTATAATGTATAAGTGTTGTAATCGAAGGAAAGAGCCGCTGCAGCAGCACAGGCGACTCGGGAGTAAGGCTGCAAGGTCATGGCCCCTCCCTTAAGAGATAAAAGACAGCTGAGAAACCGGAGTTCTTTGCAGGAAGCAAAGACGTTTTTGCACTCGAGCCTTGTGGACGTTCGGAGTATCTTGGTTGGTGTTTGGAGACACTTTGATTTATTGTTTAGGAACTTTATCTGGTGTTCTTGGCAGCCTTGCAAAAACTTGGCCAGGCTTATTGGATCTAATTAGTTGGAAGCAGCCTTTTTTCTCTCTGAAGAAATGGGATTCGTAAATGAAACAGTAAAAGGTTGTGCTGATACCTTGGAACCAGGTTTGGGTCAGAACAGGGGAGGGGAAGTGACACTGTTAGAACTTCAAATCTGGGTCATAAGTCCAGGTAGTCCTGGACTTACAGTGGTTCGCTTAGCAACCATTCAAAGTTATAATGGCACTGAAAAAAAGGGACTTAAGGACCGTTTTTCAGACTTACGACCATTGTAGCCATCCCCAACGGTCACGTAAATTTATATTCGAATACTCAACAACTGACTCACGTTTATGACAGCCGCGGTCTCCCAGGGGTCACTGGGTCCCCTTTTGCGACCTTCTCGACAAGCAGAAATCCACGGGGAAAACCAGATTCACTTAATGACCGTCTGGCTCATTTAACAACTGCAAGGATTCGCGTTAACAAAGGTGGCAAGGAAGATCGTACAATAGGGCAAAACTCACTGAACAAGCGCCTCACTTAGCAGCGTAAATTTTGGGCTCCATTGTGGTCATAAGTCGAGGACTACCTGTATCCTCCCCCCCCCCCGAGTACTTCTATCAGAAATGTGGACAGTCGCTAAGTGAGCCGCCATTAAGTCGGGTAATATGATGTACAAGACTCGGTTCCTTTCCTGGCTTGGCGGTCTAGCAAGGAGGGAGGGAGGGGGCTCCGAGGTGGGGTTGCATCCCCCCCCCCCAATGGAGCAAGTTGGCCATCTCGATCCGTGGCTACTCCTTGACCAGCAGAGGGCGCCAGGAGCCAAGGGAACTGGAGGACCTGGTTGCCTGGCTGGCCCACCCTGGAGAAGAGGCCTTGTGTCAACCCCCCCAAAAAGTTCTGCTGAGGGGGGGGTGTCAGGAAAGGGACCCTCCCCAACTATTAGTCTGGGGGGGGGACGTTGTAATTTGTGAGGATGCCAACCAACAGGAGGAAGAGGAGGAGTTGGTGCTGGGGTCCTCTGGCATAAGAGGGGAAGGATGGAAGTCAGGGATAATTTTCTTTCTTTCTTTCTTTCTTTCTTTCTTTCTTTCTTTCTTTCTTTCTTTCTTTCTTTCTTTTTTTCCTTCCTTCCTTCCTTCCTTCCTTCCTTCCTTCCTTCCCTCCTTCCTTCCTTCCTTCCTTCTGTCCTTCCTTTTATTTATTTATTTATTTGATTTGTCAATCGCTTACAAGATAATAGGTATAAGTATAAACACGAGTAAGAATCCAGGAAATAATAGGTATGAATAAATGGGGACAATAGGACAGGGATGGTACACTTTTGCATGCCCGCTCACAGATCTCTTAGGAATGGGGTGAGGTCAATAGTGGACAGTTTAAGGTTAAAGGAGTGGGGGTTTTGAGGATGTAACAACAGAGTCAGGTAGTGCATTCCAGGCATTGACCACTCTTGTTGCTGAAGTCATACTTTCTGCAATCACGTTTGAAGAGGTTTGCATTGAGTTTGTATTTGTTGTGTGCTCTTGTATTGTTGTGGTTGAAGCTGAAGCAGTCATTGACTTTCCTTTCTGTATACAGTATATATATATTAACCTTCATAATCTTACTTTCTCTAATTTCTACCTTTTTTCTCTATCCATTCATAAAATTTATTCCATGTCTTTAATTTTTAAAGTTAATCTATCCATTTTAGCACAGCCCCAAATTTTCCTAACTACAACCTCGTCCACCAGTCATAAAAGAGCCCTCATTCCCCCACTTCTGTTTTAAAGGCTTAATTGCTTACCTCGCCAAGTGAAAAACAGATCATCTTTGAGCCACAGCCATTCGTTTAGTGACCTACTTCGGCGCTGAAAACATTTTCTCACACTTAATGACAGTTGCAGCACCTTTTGTAACCTTCTGATAAGCAAAGGCAATGAGGAAACCAGATTGACTTAATCACTTGATGTGATTCACTTTACGATGACAAGAAAAGTTGTAAATGGGGCAAAACTCATTTAACAACGGCCTTGCACGGCAACATAAATTTTCAGCTCAATTGTGGTTGTAAGTTGAGGACTATCTGTATCCAATGGATCGTGTTCATTCAGGCAGTCCTTGACTGAACACAGTTGGGATTAGAATTTTTGTTGCTAAGTAAGATGATTATTAAGTGAGCCTAGCCTGATTTTGTTACCTTTATTGTGGTGTTCAGTGAATCACTGCAGTTGTTAAGTGAATCGCATTGTTGAGCAAATCCAGCTGTCAGGGCTCTGGCAGTTACCACCATTTAAATCATGAGTCTCTAGCTGAATTCCAAAACTTAAAGAAGATTTATTAGGAGTAAACATGCCGGCGCTGCCTGAGTGTAGCTGACTGTGAGACACATCATCCATTGTCACCCTTGACCCTGGTTTTCCCCCACAGCCTGGGTGTATCATAATTCATATTCTCCAATGGGACACATCCATAGCCAAGAGTCATCAATCATTTTTCTCCAATTAGAATTTTGCATGGCAGAAACTTCAGTCACCTAGTTACTATCTTTGAAAACATTTATGGAATGCAAGCTGCCCCACTGTTCCCCCTTCCTTTTCTCTTGGCAGCTCTAAAAAGAACATAAGAAATATTTTATGAGTTGAAACCAGCTTGCTCCCTTTTACTTTGCTGGTCAGAAGTCGGCTGGGAAGATGCAAATGGTCATCACACAACCATTGTACAGGTAGTCCTCGACCTACAACAGTTTGTTTAGTGGCCATTCAAAGTTACAACCGCATTGAAAAAAAGCAGCTCACGACTGTTTTTCACATGACGGTTGCAGCATCCCCACGATCACATGATTAAAATCCAGATGCTTGGCAACTGACTCGTATTTATGATGGTTGCAATATCCCGGAATCATGCGATCACCTCCCGAGACAGGCAAAATCAATGGCGAAGCCCGATTCAATTAACAAACGTGTGAGAAACTGGGGCAATTCACTGAACAACAGTGGCTAAAACAGAGCAAAACTGACTTTAACAATTGTCTCACTTACAAAATCACACAGAGATTTTGGGCTCAATTGCAAGGCAACAAATACATTACCAAGCGTTGGAATTTTGATCACGTGAGTGGGGATGCCGCAACAGGCGTGAGTGCGAGGATCGGTCAGTGCCATTGAAACCTCAAACAGCTGCTAAAAGTTGTACGTTGTAAGTTGAGGACGATCCGTACTTCTCTTTGGGCATCCTTGTATCTTGCCCTTTAATTCAGACTATCAGGGAAAAAGCTGCTATTGATTTGTTGTTTTGCTTACGCGAGTGGTTCTTAACCATTTCTTTCATCATGGGACCCTTGTTAATACCTTTTGTGGACCCATAAGACTTAATTTCAAGATTTAAATCACAACATTTTTTCAAGACTTCGCAGATTCCCTGTAACAAAGGACCATAGATGGGAAAACACTGGCTCAGGGGATGATTGGGTACTTTAGAATACTATAAACCAGGGGTGTGAAACTCAATTTCATTGAGAGCTGCATCAAGGGTTGTGTTTGACCTCTGGGGGCCAGGGTGGGTATGACCAGGG
>JANHFN010091268.1:0-10235 GCA_032468175.1 Toxicocalamus goodenoughensis
TCCTTGATTGGTTTTCATCCATTGCTTCTCGTCTTGCCTTCAGGTGCTTTGAAAAGTAGATTGACCTCCTCATCCTTTTAGCAGCCCCTGAGATATTGGAACACTGCTACCATGTCATCCCTAGTCCTTCGTATCCCAGGGAAGTCACCATGAAGGAAGGATGAGTAACAGAAACTCCCTGTGGTAAAATAAGATTGAAATCAGCACCAAGAGAAATGTGAAAGTTTGTCTCAACTACTGGGCTTGAATTAGTGGGCTTGGATTCTTTTTCCCAGAGTAGAAATCTATCATGCTGAAAGATGGTGGGTTTTTTTTAACCATGACCTGATTGATTGAGAATCTCCATAGACATCTACCTCACCAAAATTTGCTCTTGAACTTCCTAATCTGAAAAAAAGGTCTGAGGCTTTCGTAGTACCTTTCCTTGGAATTCAACCATGAGTTGGTTGCAGACTGCCAAAGAGATTATCATGTAATCCTCTGTGAGAGGGATCCTGGAGTCTTAGTGGATACTCAATTAAATATGGGCCAACAGTGTGTGGTGGCAGCCAAAAAAGCCAATGCAATCCTAAGGTGCATTAACAGAGGGATACAATTAAGATCAAGTGAGGTACTAATATCACTCTTAGTAAGCCTTAGTAAGACCACAGAGTACTGCATCCAGTTTTGGTCACCATCACCACACTATATAAAAAGTTGTTGAGACTCTAGAAATAGTGCAGAGAAGAGCAATCAAGATGATTAGGGGCCTGGAGGCTAAAACATACAATAAACGGTTGCAGGAAGTGGGCTTGGCTAGTCTAGTGAAGAGAAGGTCCCGGGGTGACATGATAGCAGTTTTCCAATATTTGAGGGGCTGCCACAGAGATGAGGTGGGGTTTCAAGCTATTTTCCAAAGCACACAAAGGGCAGACAAGGAATTATGAAACTGATCAAGGAGAAATTCAACCTAGAAGTAAGGAGAAATTTTCTAACAGTGAGAGCAATCAACTAATGGAACAGAAATTGTGGGAACTTCATCCCTGGAAGCTTTCAAGAAGAGACTGGGCTGCCATTTGTTAGAAATTGTGTAGGGTCTTCTGCTTGGGTAGGGGATTGGACTAGATGACCTACAAGGTCCCTTCCAACTCTGTTAATCTATTAAATCTGTTAATAGAAAATCGGAAAACCCACCATCTCTCTTTTTCTTTCTTTCTCTCTCTCTCTCTCTCTCTTTCTCTGTCCCCAACATACACACACATTACCTTATCACTAAATAAGTATAAGAACATGACGCAGGAGATTTTACAAAGCTTTCCTGAATGTTATTGGTTTATATCTACTCAGTATCTCAGAATACACTTTATAGCTATAGCAAAGAAGTCTGTTTGTTCAGTGGTTAACTCATTCCCAGTGCTGCACATCTTTCTTCAAGAGGCTGCATTCAAGATACTCAGCAAGCCCAGGTGGCTGGACTGCAGGTAACTGGCTTGTATGTTTGGCATTTGAAGCTAATCACATTCTCCCCATCCTTTTCCAATCTGATTTTTTATGAGGCTCATTACTACCAAAGAAAATGTTAATTTCAGATTGAATCACCCGATTAGTTGATCAACATTTTATTACTGATGTCAAAGTCTTTATGACCTGTTTGGAATAGACAATTAATTGTGTATTAAGAAGAGTCGGTTAATTAGGGGAAAGTTAAAGGTCATTCTGGAAATTGCCCTTCTGGTCCCATTTCTTTAATGGCTGGTTGATAAATGCTGGTTGGGTTTGTACCAAAAAAGAAATCCCCAGGGTTTGTAAACAGCAAAATGAAATGTCATCTTATTCAAGGCCTTAGTTAATGTTAGTCTTTAGGGAGCTAACCAAGCTGAGTTCAAGATAAAAGATACTTTTGTTATCAACATTTTAACATTGATTATTTATTATTGCTGCTCTTGCAATATCTGCAAACTGCCTAGAGCCCATGGGGATTGAGGATGAAATGGATTCATAAATCAGAAATGGATAGTGAAATTAAAGAGTCTCTGTTGTTCAAGTTGCATACCACGCTAAATTCTAACCCAGGTTAGCAAATATAATCGCTGTGTTCATGCCATGCCTAAGCAAATAAGCTACGTTATGGTTTAATTTAATGGCCTGATGCAGACAACATTCTAGGTCAAAGTCTGTTTTTCTCATAGCACACTCAGCAATCACAAATTATCCAACTTATTTATTATTTATCAACAGAATGTCATTGCCATAGTTTCTGGACATGGCCTTGGGAGACAGAAGGCAAGAGTCACAGACTCTTGTAAAAGATATTTCAGCTCAGAAAGTGGGAACATGTGGGAAAGTTTTCAGAAGAGACCCTTCCTCATTTTCTGGAAAGTTAAAAGGAAAAGAGGGGATAAATACTTTCACCCTTCCAAGATTCTGTTAATGTGACTTTGCAATAAAGATAGAGCTAACCAGTCCTGGTTGTGCTTCTTCTCTGGACTACTTTGTAGGGCTGGAACAATTATGAACATAACCGTTCAAAGGTATATCCGTTTATATGGTTATTGTGTAATGCAGCTAAAAAAAGATCCTCTCTTAAAAAACCTCCATTTATGGAATCCCCTCTCGTGCCCCCAAATCAGAAAGACAGAAAACCTGGTTTGGGATATATATATATTTATTTTTTTCACAAATAAAAGTTTGTATTTCATAGTTAAAAAAAAGTTTGAAAAAATAAATATATCTACATAAATCTACACATGTAGTCAAGCACTGGAATGCTACATACAGAAGATGCACGCAAATCTGAACAGAGGAAGATGGCAGGTAAAGCTCCCTTTTCCATAACATCTTTGGTTGCATAAATCTAAGACTGTACAAAATGAGGCCCTTTTACTCACGTTTGTGCAAGGAAGCAGATTTTTTTTTTTTGAGACTGAAACAAAATCTGCACAAGTGCAAAAGTAAAAGAAGACCCGCTTGGATTTTAGAAAAATATGTTGTGCTGTAAGCAGTCATATACAAGACAAACATAATGTTTTTAAAGAGCTATGCAGAGAGAGAATTTTAAACCACAATACCATGGAAACAACCTGGGATAAGAGTTTCTTGACTAGATTGCACATCCCACCAAACCATGTTTCTTTGGACACTGTGGTTTATAACCGAAGCTACCTTTCATAAGGAAAAGAGTTAAAGTGCCCTGTGTTTTAGACAAGGAAGGAATTCCCTTCGATGAAAATGAGATGAAATGCTTATTTCCTGATTTCCTGAATTCCTAAAAAAAAAAAAAGTCTGCGTAGAGCATGTGTGAACCATCTTGGATTGGATTTTTGTTACAATACAAAAATATGGGGACGATGCCCAGATTCTTAAGTGGAGTTGTAGCAATTAATGGGTTGAACTATTCTTGATCCCTAATGACATTTTAAATAAGGACTACTACACTTTAGCTTCCCCTTTTATTTTTTTTGGCTTGGGAGAAAGGGATACCCAAAAGAAGATTGCACCTGCCTCATCCCCAGATAGGGGGCAGGTAGTCCTCGACTTATAACAGTGACCGCTTGAAGTTATGGCACTGAAAAAAAGTGACTTATGACCATTTTGCACATTTATGAGCATTGAAGAATCCTCATGGTCACATGATCTACATTTGGATGTTTGACAACTCACGTTTATGACATTTGCAGCATCCTGGGGTCATGTGATCACCTTTTGCAACCTTCTAATAAGCAAAGTCAATGGGAAACCAGAATCACTTAACAACCGTATTACTAATTTAACAACTGCAGTGATTTACTTAGCAATAATGGCAAGAAAAATGGTAAAATGGGGCAAACCTAAGTACATTTCTCTTTTAGCAACATAAATTTGGGGCTCAGTTGTGGTTTTAAGCTGAGGATCAGAGGTGGTATTCAGCCAGTTCTGACAGGTTCTGGAGAACCGGTAGCAGAAATTTTGAGTAGTTCGGAAAACCAGCAAATCCCACTTCTGACTGGCCCCGCTCCCGTCTATTCTCTGCCTTCCAAGTTCCAGCTGATTGGCTGGGTCTTTTTTGGTTGCCCTGCACAGGAGAACAGAGCTGGAAAGCAGGTTAGTGGGTGGGGAGGGAGTGGGTTTTTACAGTATCCTTCCCCTGCCATGCCCACCAAGCCACGTCCACTAAGCCACGTCTACAGAACTGGTAATACATTTTTTTTGAATCCCACCACTGTTGAGGATTACCTGAATTGACAGAAAAATAAAGAAGAATTTGGACAGGACATTATTGGGGGGAGCTGTTTGATTCCCCACAAGCAATTGACCTCTAAAATCAAATGTTAAAATAGCACAAGCAAGTTCCAGCGATGTGGGTGGGAAGGAATTTGCACTGTTACATCGGGGCTGTATATATTGTGTTTCCCCAAAATTCTTCTGGATGCATAGATTGCCAGCTATCCACCTGGACATTTTTCTGGGACCCCTATGGATAAACGTCACCCCACAAGGAGGCACAGGAGATACATCATCAAGGATCAGGAGGAAAATGGTGAGATTTCTCCCAATACCCTCTTTGGTATCATCTTTGGAGTAACAGGGGAAGTGTTCCATTGGCAATGGTGCTCCTTGTTCATCCCAGCCCCAGACTTTTCTTTCTTCTCCATCAGTGTTATGTGTTCTCTCCTTTGACTCCTTAGGAGAGGAGCATCTTTGGAAATGGAAGACTCCATCAACTAAGACAAGGAGCATCCTTAAGTTTTCTGCTGATCCCTTTATCTTCAGAAAACTCTTTTCCCATGGAAGACCTTGATATCTTGGAAAGAGCCTTCTAGTAAATTCAATTCCGGAAAGCGTAAGAACCTGTGAATTATACAATCAAAAAAATAGTCAGCATTATACTTATACCCCATCAATATTTCCTGAAGATTATATTTAACTTTGGGAAGCTCAGCAGTCCAAGAGAAGCAACACACAACTTCCTAAACCCATGCAAGTAAATATAATTGTGAAGACCAGTGAACCCCCAGAAACTCATATTATGGCTTAAGCAGTGACCTGATTTGGAAAATATACCAAGAGTGGCTAAGTTCCCAGCAGCAGGTTGTCAATAGTTTCCCTACTCTTTCAGGAGAAATTTCTACATTAGATAGACTTCATTAAGTCAATGGGGAAATGAGTTTATTAGCAAAGGGGATGTGCTTTTCCAAAGATTGGACAACCTTTTGTCTGAAATGGTATAGAATCTCCTGCTTGAGCAGAAGATGTCCTAGCATCTTTCCAACTCTATTATTCTGTTAAAACAGATATTCTAGATTAGATAGAGATGGATTACTGATTCTCCATTTCCAGAACTTAAAGAGGAGGGTGAGCAATGACTTTTAAAACTCTGGTCCAAAGCATTTTGCAGATCTTCATGTTTGCCCAATTGGGACTGGATATGCAGCAAAATCATTACACAATGCGAATATAAAAAGGCTCACAAGTAGACTTTTTACCTGAAAACTTTCCAAAGTTCAACTTGTCAAGCTTGGGATTTCTGCTCTGACGAAGCTTTGCCAATATTCCTGTGCCCTTGGGCAGCTGCATTTTGGGGGGATTTCTAGAAAAAAGAAAAGAAAAGGCCAAGGTGAGTGCCATAAGAGAGAATGGCAAAATAAAGAGAAAGAAAGAAGGCATTAATATTTCTTAAACATGCAAGTTGCTTTTAAAAAAAGCTTTGATTTTACTCTGCAAACTTTCTCTTCTCTTCCTCTCTTTGTGTGTGTGTGTGTGTGTGTGTGTGTGTGTGTGTGTGTGTTTAACAAAGGGAGGATCCAATTCTTATAAAAATTTATAGTTTGGATTTACTTATGCAAGATTTTCTAAGTATCCAGTTTAATGATCATAATAGTAAAAAGATTAAAGGACATTTTTTTTACTACATTGCTATTCCTGTTACTGTATTGTTATATACTATATATTCAATAAAAGCGTTTTCTTCATAAGACTTAGCTGGGTGCCTAAAGGAACAAAGTGGCACTAGAGATTTGGATTTCTCAAGAAAAATATGTATGTTCAACAATTTAATGTAGGAATAGGCAACTGCATGCTCTTCACTGTTTTGGATTGCCATAGCCATCGTTCTCAGAGAGTATTGACCTAGAGAATATGTGTGTGCCTGATCAAGAGACCTAAAGAAGAGATTATAAAGAATAGCCCTCTTAAGTTCAAAATATTCTACTCTGTTGTGTTTTTTAAAAAGGAGATTTCCATTTAACCCACAGGTGTCATAGAGAATGCATCAGGAGGCAAGTGACATAATAATAAAAGAGATGCTTTTGTGGTTTCCACCAAGTATCTATGATGACTTCCATGGGGCAGCTTTGTTAGTGGCAAAGTTCACATACAGTTGTTACAATGGGCTTTACTTCAGTTCGGCTGAGAATGCTGTACAATCCCAGCCATTGTGAGCTTTTATTGGCTTATTGAGATGACCTTCTCAGAAGAAGATCAGGAGCTGATCAACAACATGGATTCTGTCCCATTCTTCTCCATACAATGGAGACATGGAAGAAACAGAGACCGGTAGACTCTGACCATGGAATAGAGACATGTTCACCCAGTTTACCACCCATTACAATACAAATAGGAGGGTGCTAATTTTCTTGGAGGAGCTCCATGAAATCTGGGCCTGCTAAAGAGTAAGTCACTACTCTAAGTAGCCTGTTAGTAGTGTGCAGCCCCAACTATACCTGCATGATGGACAGAAGGTATCACTATTTAACTCTCCTGAGCATTGCCTTCTTGGTTTCTCCTATGAACTTTGATTCCTAGTATGGAATTTGTGTCCTTTGAACCCTGGACTGGATTATGACTACGCCTTTGCCAAATGAGCCGATTGAGCTACATTCAACATGGTTTGATGTTTCTAAGTACTTTGGGATGTTTGCAGAGGTGGTATTCAGCAGATTCTGACCAGTTCTGGAGAACCAGTAGCAGAAATTTTGAGTAATTCGGAGAACCGGCAAATACCACCTCTGACTGGAGATTTTACAGTATCCTTCCCCTGCCACACCCATCAAGCTATGCCCACAGAACTGGTAGTAAAAAAAATTGATTCCCACCACTGGATGTTTGGCATAATGAGTGAATATATTGACATGCTTGCTGAAGTGGGACAATTTAATCACAAGCTAATTCAAGGAAATTTTTTATCCCATGTATATAGAGTTCCCTCTATCAATCTCCCAAGAACCATTAGCTTTTTCTTGTATATATCAAGGTTAGGATTAGGGATATATTCTTGCTTCTACTTACTGAGGATTGCCATGACAAAAAGTTGTACAGAAGTTATCCTTGAAATGTGAGCATGCACATCTGCGGAGGGACCTCTTGTGTCGTGTAGGAAGACTTCCTAGCCCATAGGGTACAGAGTGGCTAATTGTGAAAGAAGAAAACAACAATCAAGTTAATCTCCATGGTTGATTGGAAAGTCATGGATGATATAGGTTGGTCAGTAGTCAAGGAAATTGAACAATAGCTAGATATCTCGGCAGTCACTATGAAGAAGGCAATCTTCTTGATCCAGATATGCTAACCATGGTGGCATTCAATTAGCCTTGAACAAGTCTGATGTAGAAACTCTGCTGAAGAGATTTGCAAATTGTGGTCTATTGCTTGGCAAATAAACCCTTATCTCACATTAGGGCAGAAAACCCAGTGCAATTTCCCTTGCACTGGATATCTTGGACTCAAACCAAGAATAGATGGCTCTTTAAAGGCAGTTTAAGAAGCTCATTTGTTTAAAAAGAAATGAAGAAACTCTTATAAACTTTGCAATTTTGGAGAACTAACCCTTGTAGTGCTTGTCAATCTCATCTCCCAGCCTTTCCCCTTCTTAAAAATAAAAAAAATAAAAATAAAACTGGAGAGAATGACATCCACCTTCCTCACTGGATTGTTACACAATGTTGCAGATTAGCAAGCATAATTAGAACCACACCTACACCGCAAGTGTAGCCTGTTTGGCTTGGATCCTAAGCCACTCAGGAGAGACTGTTTGAGAGCTGCTGGGATCTTGCCATACCGTGCAACTGGCCAACACCTTCTTGATAATTGTATGCATCTGAGGCTATTCAGCCTTAACTGCCTAACAAATACCAATCAGCCACTTTGAAACATTTATATTTTCGCTATCACCGAAAGCCAAGATAGGGTAAGAAGTTGAAGAGTGCTTCAGAGTATTATTTGCAAAATAGAGAGAGAGAGAGCAGAGAATGGGTTTTTCTCCCCAGTGTACACGCTGTCCCAGATTACATGCTAACTTCTTTGTAGCTAGTCTAGTCATCCTCATGGATTTTGTAGGATAAATTTACTGTGTAATCAGACAGACGTTTGGGAACACTGACTGGCAGTGTGAGCCACTGCAAGGTTTCAGAGAATAGCAATAGCACTTAGATGTATATACAGCTTCATAGTGCTTTTACAGCCCTCTCCAAGCAGTTTACAGAGTCAGGATATTGCCCCCAACAATCTGGGTCCTCATTTGACCCACCTCGGAAGGATGGAAGGCTGAGTCAACCCTGAGCCAGGTGAGAATTGAACTGCTGGCAGTCGGCAGAATTAGCCTGCAATACTGCATTCTAAGCAGTGTGTGCCACCATGGCTCAGACAAAGTGTGTTTTCTTCAACCAACTTAGATATGCCAGAGATTGGAACTCAAATGTTCTGCATGAAAAGGTGGACTTTTGCTATACCAAGCAAAAGGGACCCTCGGACTCTTTCAAACCCCTAAGAGCTTCACTTGCCTTGGTGTGTTGATCCAGATGATGCCAAGGTGGCAGAAATAGATGCACTCCTTGTCCGTCCAGCTGGTGCAAGAACATCTCTTGGTCCTTTGGTGCCGACTGTTGCTTGCCAGGAGATGGGATTCTGCTGCAGCCTGGCCTGTTCATACATCCAGAGGGAAAGGAAAAGGGGGGAAAAAAACAGAAAAGATGAATCAAATCACAGCTCTGGCTGGGAAGAGCCAGGAACACATTCTGGTATGTAAACAGAGTGATTAGCCTGCCCTCTAGGTTTCCAGCTTAACAGTTTTATAGCAGCCGCAGCTTTAGTTAACGCCCGAGATTGCAAGATCATAAAAGTTGTGTTTTTTAATTCACTCAAGGTGTTTACAGATCCCCTCGGCCCTTTCAGCATTGCTCAGCAAGAAACCAAGATGCTGAAAGTGATAATGGACGTCCCGCTTAGCTGTATGGCCTGTGTTTGCAATGCCTCATGTTTATCAGTCAAGAGGCACATTCATTGTCAAATGAGATCAGCACCTTCATGAACTGACAGAGCATGGCTAGAGGGCGGTAATGGTGAGGTGTTTGGCTTCTTTCCTTTCTAAATTCAACCACAATCATCTCAAGCGTGGGCAACATGCTACAAATAGGACTAAGCCTCTTTTTAAAATCATTATTATTCTTTTGAGAATGCTGCAAACAAAAGCCAAGTCTTTTTTTTTCCCTAAAAAAAAACAGAAGAAATAAAACCAGAGAGAAGGAAAAGGAGAGAAAAGGTTTTATCGTTGGGATTTGTGCTAGGAGTAAAATCAGAAAACCCTGCAATGCATCCACTGCAAAGCCAAATTTCACTGGCGCTGCTTCCTCCAGCCTGGAGTCATTTAACTAGAAGTAGAAAGCAAAATTTGGTCGTTGCAGGGATCTTCGGAGGATGGAGCTGGTGGTTGGCATCTGGCTGAAAGAACTAAGGAGGGGGTCAAAAGCTAAGGCTCCTTCCCAAGCAAAATGCGTTTTTGTTTTGTTTTTTTTAAATAGCAGGATTTAAAACAGGCACAAAGCAGAGCCCCAAAATTGTTATGCTTTAAAAGAAAAACATCCTGACGGTTCTCTCACCTTCTGGCAGCAGGACACAAAGGGCGACTGCAAAAGAAAAGGAACAGGACAGGCAGTTTACCATCGTGGCTAAGCTTAATCCTTTTAAGAGGCGGACAATTTTGCTTCCCTTTTTTCCCTCCCCAAAGCCGCCCAGAGACGCTTCTGAGGTCCCAGGTCTTCGCTGCAGGTGTTTTATAACCCTGCCCGACCGCGCGTCACAGCCGCCCGTGGGCACGCCTTTCACCTCGCCTCCCTGCGTGGGACGGGGGCGCCCTTCGGTTGGCGAGCCAAGGGGGCACCGAGCCAACCAAGCGTCCCGTCGCTTTGCAGCCGCTGCCGTCGTCGCTTTTTCTTGCCTGGCTGCCACCAAGTCGCGTCCTCCTTCCCAGCGACTGTCCCGCAGCACTCGAAGCGTTCATCTCTCCC